>PVKE010002143.1:0-14654 GCA_004027555.1 Craseonycteris thonglongyai
TATTTATCATTTGAAAGGATGCAAGAACTGAACCTTCATGTTACAGTTCATATAATTCATAGTTTAACTTAAAGCACGGATAAGATGTTAGAAGCTAAAACTTCAGCTTGTTCATCTGCCTGCAGAGCCAAAGTTTAGATTGTATTATTTATTAGTGAAATCCTGTGTGCCATTAAAGGCAGAAATGAACTTGTCAGAGATTTGGGTTCTTAGAAAAAAGTTATCATTCAATGTGAAGTGAGTAGTGAAGTCAGTCAAACATCATCTTTTGTGTATGTTAGACTTATTAAAATCGCCAAACTTGGACTTGAAGATGTGTTTAGACATAGTATTTGAGTTTTGACTATAGTCCTATGCTTATTCCCCTAAATCTATGTTTATCCAAATCAGTGTTACTATAAAATTGTGGTCTGTGGACCAATGTCAAGTACTGAAATTGAGCATTTAAAAGCTTTTATAGGGGAAGCCGGGATGGCTCAGTGGGTTAAGCGGTCACTTTGCAGCGCTGGGGACCAAGGATCGAATCCCGAATCCCAGCCCTGGCCATGTGGAACCATATGCTGAACTGGGAACTCCCCCAGCTCAGTTCTCTCTCTGTCTCTGTATCTCTCTCTCTCTCTCTCTCTCTCTCTCTCTCTGTCAAAAAATAAATAATTAAAAAAAAAAATATATATATATATTTAAAAAAAAACTTATAATAAAAATTTTTATAGCACTTTGATATTGGCACATCTATGCATGTGATCAATTTTCTAGTAATTTATTTTTATTGCATTTTCAAAGTGTATGTTTTGATAGGTTGGAGAAGGGGGTGGGGGCAGTTCCCACAGATAGTTTACAAGGCACTATACATTAGATCCTCTTTCTTTTTCCTTTGGAAATTCCATAACTCCTTGTAGCCATGTGGCCACAGTGGATACGGGGCGGGGAGGAAGATACAAGACCAGTAACTATGACTGTGTGATGACTAGTGAACAAAAGTGCTGATCATCTGAGATTAGTTTTGTCTTAGAAGTTCCTTTAACCATTTGTCCTGTTTCACTGTAATATCAGTTTTTAATGTGCACAAAAATAGCCTGGAGTAACTGCTAATGCAAATTCCTATGCAGAATCCCCAAAAGTTCTGATTCTACAAGTCTGGAGCCCAAGAATCTACATTTTAAAGAAACACCTCAGTTGATTCTAATGAATGTTGTTCCTAGATAGGTCATTTAAATCAGGATACTTGAGAGTGAAAGGAGGCACTGTGAATAATTACATCAGGATAAAATAAACTGAAATATCAGTAGGCATACAGGGACACATGGTTGCTCTGTATCTGGGGCACATTTTTTAAAAATGGAGATTTAAAGTTTAACTGGAAAATTCCTCCTATTTCCTTCATGGCCAAACTTAGCTGGGCTTTCTTTAGTCTTCTCAGGATTGTGGCTGTTTTCACTCTTCTATGAATCAACCTCAACTACAGTGTGTATAGAACTATCTGGTGAAAGAAGGGAGGTAGAATTCAGAGCTTCTCACATAGCTAGGAGTAATTTAAGGGGAAGTAGGACCCATTTGGTTTTTTTTTAAGTTGAATGTTCTTTTTTTCTGATTTGACAGATACTGATTTTACATGCCCTAACTTAAAAACCTAGAACTCCTCTGGAACTTTCTGTTATGTGTGTCCAAACCACTCTTAATTCCTGGCTTAGCTGTGCCCCATTTCTTCTTGCTGGGTATAATCCCCTTGATCCATTTCAACCTTGCTTTTGCTTTCATTTAACTATGTGACTTGTTTACTTGTTTTGTTTTAAATAAATTGCAAGTGAAAAATCTGAAAAAACAACTCTCTCTGAATTTCTCCCTCAGGAGCTCTTTAGGTTGTTGTCACCTCTACTTACATAACTTTTATGATATGTTAAGAAAAAATGAGTTTCTTTTTTGTGAATTGTTCTCTGATTACAATTGAGTATAATATTGAGAGCAAATTAATTTTATTTGTTGTAGTAATGCTATTATAAAAGTCATAATATATCTTTGGGTCTCTTATCTCAGGCACTACCTTTGTTATGGTACTTCTTTGATAATGCCAACATATTTGATTTTATATTCATGTTTTTAGCTTGTTGACCAATTACTTTGATTTACAAAGTGGGAGATTAAAAAGAAGCAAATTTTCTGTGGGGTTCATTTCAAAACTGGGAAAGGTCTGATAATAAGAGTTTAAAAGCCCACAAAAGGTATATTAAATATGAAAAGGGGGAATGGTTAAGTGTGGAATCTCCCATTTTTCTATGTTTTGGATCAAGATTTCAGAGGACTGATGGTTCTCTAAAGTCACATACAAGAAATTAGATTAAATGTATCTCTTGATTGAGCCTCAAGTAAATTCCTCTAAGGAAGGTTTCTCTAAAGCTTATACTCTTAGTTTTGGTAATTCTTTTCACTTTTTTAAAATTAAATTTATAAGGATTTCAAACATATTACAATGCCAGAGAGAAATAAACAGTATTATGAACTTCCAAGTAAACATCACCCAGCTTCAACAGCTATTAACTCACATCTTTTTTTTATATTTATACCACTGCTTATTCCCTGTCCCTCATTAATTTAATATAATTGTATCAAATAGCATATAATTTCATCTGAAAATATTTCAGTAAGAATCTCTAAGCTATAAAAGATTTTTATTGTTGTTGTTAAACACAACCATAGTACCATTACATTTTAGAAAAAAATTAAGGAAACACGTTTAGGACTAACGGTTCACCTGTTTTGAAAACTCACTGGGTGAATACATAAAAGATTCACCATAACAATTTATTTTAGAAGTAGATTATTCTATTAAAATATTATTTTTATAGTTCATCTTAATAACACAAAGACTGATTCATCCTTCAAAATGGGATACTTTGAGAGTCAAAGGGGACACTCAACAATTATGCTAGAAAGGTAGTTGAAATCTTCAACTGTCCTGTGTAAACTAAGCTCTATATGGTACTTTATCTCAAGGTAATATTTACTGGTTGAATGACTACTATCATTTTTTCAGTGAGCTTTGAATACTAAAAATGAGTGAAGTGGTAACTAAGCATGATGAAACTTGCCATAGGACTTGGTTTACTTGTAAATAGTACAAATTGGTATGGCTAGATAAAATTTAAAAATTTTAAAGTGCCTGTAGATTTTAACTACAGGTTTTTAATAGCACTTACATAAAGCTAGAAGTGGAACTTCCAGACATAAATCACAAGTTAAAATGAGCCCCTCTTTTAAATTGTTGTTTATAGCCTTGTGGTTATTAGATCACAGGCAGTCTGTAAAGTAGACTACATTATAATGTAGGTAAATGAGATGATAGCCAATTTTAAAATGTTAAAAATATTTGTTGTTAAAGTTGCTAATTCACCATGAAATTATATAAACTTTATATCCAACATAAGATGAAGTTGTTAGCATTCCAAATTAGAAAACACAGCTCAACCTCCCATGTCTATTCTCAAGATTATGGTCTTTTACTATATCATGTTATCCTTAGAAAGAGCTCTGTCCTTTTAGTGGTGTTCTTGTTATCAGTAATATTTTGAGCAACCATGACTACCTTTTAAGAATAAAGTATACAACTGTGATTCCTCTGATCAGGAAAATAAATCAAACTTCTGAAACATATGGGTTTATTAGGTCAGTTCTTTGGAAGAAATAAATGCACTTTTTAGTGTTATGATTTCTTTTTCTTCATTTTTTTTAATCACAGTTTCATTTTTAACATCTTTTCCATAAATATTCATATCATCTAAGCTCTTATCTCACTTTTATCTTATTTACTGAGCCAACCTCACCTTTATTGTTTATATATAAAACATTATAATTTATATACACACATATACATATGCCTTTTAAATGACTGACTTTAACCATAGCTTTTTAAAAAAAATAGAATCAATCATTTATGATATACAGCATCTTGGAATTCTTTCCCCACATAGTTCTGTTGGTATGGATGTGGAATCATGGTAGTATATTAGGTTTAATTTGTTACATTAAAGATATGTGTTTATGGTTGTTCTCTGTATGTTTAAGTATTTTAAATTATTTTTCTCTTTTTCTAGCTGTTCCCTTTCCTCCAACCCAACGGCTTACTTTGAAGGAAGTGTTTGAGAATGGGAAACCTAAAATTGAGGTCTTGAAAAACCATTTGGTGAAGGAAGGTCGACTGGAAGAGGAAGTAGCCTTAAAGATTATCAATGATGGGGCTGCCATCCTGAGACAAGAGAAGACTATGATAGAAGTAGATGCGCCAATCACGGGTATGAGAAGAGAAGTGTTTGCATGATGGCACTTAGATCTGAGAAATGATCACAAATAATCAACTAAAATGTGTGATAATTTTTCTATGAAACAGTTTTAGGATTGTTTAGTATATTTGTTGTTCACTAGAGAAATACAGTTTAAAATATTAGTATCTATTCTTTTTAGTAGGACTATTCAGTATTGATAATTGACTGCAATTACAGAGCAGTACAGTCAAAAGTGAAAGTGCTTTAAGAGTTAAACTGTGGTCCCTATTGGTATAATGCCCTTTCTCTTTTAAGATATAATTTTCACCTCTCCCTGTGCCTTTTCCTTCCCTAGTGTGTGGTGACATTCATGGACAATTCTTTGACCTGATGAAGTTGTTTGAAGTTGGAGGATCACCTAGTAACACACGCTACCTCTTTCTGGGTGACTATGTGGACAGAGGCTATTTCAGTATAGAGGTAAAAAAAATTCAGCTGGATATGTTAGAACTGTCATATTGTCTAAAATTGCTTTTCATTCTTTAGTAGAAGTTAAAATGAAAATACCAACAGAATTTATAAACTTTGTTACTTACTGTAATTAAAGTGATAGAGATGTTTTTATTGATGTAAAAAATCTTTTCCATTTTTAGCCTGTAGAAAATCTGACATATAAAAGACTCTGTTAACAAGTTACATGTTTACTAACCTTTCCTCTTTGAAGATAGTGTACAGACTGTATATAAATGACATAAATTGCTATTCACATTAAATGGGGCTTGGATTAGTTGACCTTAATTATAAGATCATAAGCTACTGTGCTACAATTACCGTATTTTTCGCTCCATAAGACGCACTCCCCGCCCCCCAAAGTGGAGGGAAAAGTGTGTGCGTCCTATGGAGCGAATACTGCAAAAAAGAGTGCATGTTGGGGACCTTAATGATGCCGTGGGGAAGCCTGCAGCCAGATCAGAAAGCAGGGACTGCATGGAAGGAGAGCGGGCCCAGGCAGGAAACTTGCGTCTTATGGAGCAAAAAAATACGGTAACTCTTAGATTACCTGCTAATGCTAAATAAGCAGGCACTTAGCCTATTGTAGGAATAATTTCTGATGCTATTGCATATAGTAAGCACTTAATAAATGTTCATTGAAGAAAAAATTATTAGTTAATGAAATTAATGAAACCTTACAATTTACTTCTATATATTTTGAAAATTGAATGATGAGAGGAAAAAGATTATAATTAAAACAAAGTATGAGCTTTTAGGTTTGAAAGATAAAACTATTTTAGGACCAAATGAAGGCTTGAGTCCAGTGGAGCCAAAGATTATAATTAAAACAAAGTATGAGCTTTTAGGTTTGAAAGATAAAACTATTTTAGGACCAAATGAAGGCTTGAGTCCAGTGGAGCCACACAGCACATTCATATTTAATGTCCATTGATTCAGCTGTGCATGCTTGACAAATAAAAGAGAAGTAACTTTGAAATAGTGTAGGTAATCGAATTTATAATGTGCCCAAAATAAACATAAGATGAGGAAATTGAGTCTGCTTGTTGTTGCTGTAGCCTTTAGTTCTGCCTCTCCCTCAGAGTATGCTAAGTGTGTCTCAGGGGGTTAAAGGTTTATTGTTTAATCAGCATCACTACTGAAAACAACTCAGCTGTCTCACTTGATACTCAACCAAAGAAGCAGCAGTTGTTCTAAAACTGCCAGAAAAATAAATGACAAGAAATAGATTTGCTCTTTAGTTAGATAAGCAGTCTAAATTTGTGAACCAGGAAAGTTCAGTGTTGTCTGCCAGAGCCTCAAGTTCATTTAGTGTCATCTATAAAAACGAAGATTAATGATAGAAACCTTAGTATTTCCTACTGCTTAGTAAATTCCTAGTCTCCAAGTAGGTACCTGGAATGGGTGGAGATCAACTCGCAGACTATAACATTGAAAAGCTTCCCTATTCCTAGTCACATCTTGTTTCAATAGACAGTAAGTAAAAAATATGGATGTTTGAAAGACGCATTGAATGCTTACTTTGTGTATTTGCTAGCACAAGGAGGCTTTAGAGGCTGAAGAGGATACAGAACTTAGTGAAGTTTTAATTAGCATTTAATGAAACAACTTTTCAAAAAGATAAATATTGTGCCAAGTCACTTGATCGTTAACATGCATTCTTTAAGAACTTTCAGAGGTGCATTATTAATATATTCAATAAAGCACACACAAAAAATCTACAATGATTTTTATATAATATATTAATAGTATATTCAGAATATTTTGTTAGTATTTTTTCCCTTACTCATCAATGAATGTTTCTTGAGTGCCAACTTTATGGCAGGCTCTGAGGATAAAATAAAAATATCCATGCTATCTATAGGAACTGACAGTCTATAGAAAAAATACACTTATGAATAAATAGGCCTTTCAGTAAAATAGAAAATGTTTCTTAATCATCAGCAGTATTCTTCATATTAGCACAGTGCCTGACACATAGTAGGCTCTCAATTAATATTGTTGAATGAATGAATCTAAATAAGCCATAGTTTATATTTGGCTTTATCCTGTCACTTGATGTTTGGCAAACTTAAAGGTTTTTCCTGAAATATCTTAATAGATAGATGAATCAAAAGTTTGAAGGGACGATGCTATTTTTATACCAGTTCTAAATTTGAACTGTAGGGTGTATCTGATGTTAGTTGGAAGTCACTTATAAGCCACTAAGGTTATAAACTTCTGTAGGCTGCAGCTTAGTCCAACGTGATGCAAGTATATACTTGCACAATAATTTTTATCAATGTCTTTTTTTTTTTTAAGATTTATTTTTATTGATTTTTGACATAGAGAAACAGAGACAGAGAGAAGGGGGAGGGCCCAGAGCAGTCTCCATAGTTGACATTAGTTTTTCCACATAGTTTCACTACACAGGTGGGCACAGGGCTGTGCAGGGCAGGAACTGGGCCTGGAGCCTCCTGCATAGGCCCCGGCAAGAACTGAACTGGGGGCACACCCCAGTTCAGCATGTGGGTCCGCATGGGCCAGGGCCGGGACTCGATCCTTGGTCCCTGGGGCTTCAAAGTGAGCACTTAACCCGCTGAGCCATCCCAGCTTTCCCTCAATGTCTTTGATAAGCATGAGTGTGATATTTTTGTCAAATGAATGAAAATAAGGTAATGGGACCTCTATTACAAATTTTTGTTATAAATAGTTCTCTTTTTTCTGTAGAAAAATTGGGAAACAGAACCTAAAAAAAAAAATAACTTCTGTAAATCAGAGATAATCATCATTTACATTTTATTATATTTCCTTACAGTCTTTTTTTTTCCATTTACATTTATGTATATATTTTTTAAAGAAAGTTGAGATTGTTTTATACATTGCTTTTTACATTTTTTTTTGCCCACTCAGCATTATATTGAAAGCACTTTTCTCTATCATTAAAATTCTCCAAAAGCATGATTAATGATGTAAATGCCATAATTTATTTTACCATTTCTGTATTGTTTGATAATTAGGTTTGTAGCAGGTTCTACTTATTGCCTACCTTTTTTCTCCTTCCTTACTGTCAAAATCCCTATTTTGTTGAGATAAGTGGGATAGGAAACACAGGGCGAACCTTTGATTTCAGACAAGGAAGGCCCTTACCCAGCCCCAGGGAATGAATTCTTGGTGGTCTGAACTAGTCATGGCAATCCATTTTCTGTCACCAGTGGATCGATCTAGGGGGAAACATGGGATACTGTTCTGCCTAGTAATGTATCAAGAAAACTCTACTGGGTGTTTGTTTTATTTTTTGATCATGTGTGTGTGTGTTGAAACATTTCCAGGTGAAAAGACTTTTTCAGAGTGAAAGCTTTTGGACTCCCGTTTCACTGTGTCATTTCATACGTGGACATGTGTATTGTAAAAGCCAATTTGTGACTGTGAGGAGGGACAGTAACTAAGGATGAAAGCAGGCCAGCTGTGAATTGCAGACCAAAGAGGTAGAGAGGGCGTGCTTCCTTGGTGGTGGTGTTGAGCTGGCACACTAAACCTGGACATCTCACCTCTAGACTTCTTGTTTTGTGAAATATTTAAATGTTTTTATGGCTTTAAGCGACAGGTAATTGGATATTATATCACGTGTACTATAAGTGGTACAAGGTTGTTTGTCAATTATTCCAGTCTCCAAATTGCTGCTAACAGCTTTTAAAATACGTCTTTTTTTTTTAAGATTTATTTTTATTGTTTTTGACAGAGAGAGAGATACAGAGACAGAGAGAAGTGGGAGGGCCCAGAACAGTCTCCATAGTTGCACACCTTTTGTTTTTCCACATAGTTTCATCCCACAGGTGGGCGGGGCTGCACAGGGCAGGAACTGGGCCGGGGTCTCATCCGGTGAGAACTGAACTGGGGGCACTCCCCAGTTCAGCATATGGGTCCGCACGGGCCGGGGCCGGGATTCAGTCCTCAGTCCCCAGGGCTGCAAAGTGAGCGCTCAACCCACTGAGCCATCCCGGCTTCCCTAAAATATGTCTTTGATAACATTTCTCCTGATATTTCCTTAAACCAGAGTCTTATAAGTGAAAAAAAAAGAGAATGAGCTTTTTTAAGACTTGATACATATTGCCAAATTGTTTTCATAGAACCTTATTTCACTTTATTTTTTTCTTTCCATACCAATAATTTTTCTTTCCTTGAGCCTACACGAGAGAATCAAGGCATGATAATTTTTTTTCCATGCCCAGAGCAAGCATTGATCTTTTCTGAAGTAATGTGGGCTCTGATTACTACACCAGGGACTGATCCAAATGTCACTGATAAAACAGAATAGTAAAGTTTCACTTTTTCTAAGCCTTTTGATGTTCCTTCTTCATTTGTACCTATTAGAAAGAACTTCCTCTGTGGTAGGGGAATCTAAATTTTAATTTTCTTTAATTGATTTTGCAATAAGAGAAAGAATTAAAAGGAACATTTTCAGCATAGGGTATATTGTACTAAAAGCACAGGAGCCACCAAAGAGAAAAATGATATCAGATGTGTAGGTGATGTAAATATTATCAGATGAGCAACTGATGAACAATTATTGACATACAGAAATGATTCTTGGAGTGGAATAAAATTCTGTCTACATGGAAATAAAGAAGTAATTGAGTGTCTGAACAGATCCTCTGATAATCATAACTTTGTCATTGAAATGTATAATACAATTATACAATTGCATCCTGATATATAATATAAGGAAATAAAACTTGAGAATAGAGGTCTAGAAGTTTATCAACAAAATTTCATTATAGTGTAGGTATGGGTAAAAAGTAAGTTTGTTTTTTTAGGAAGCAGAAATAAAGACCCAAATAAATCAAAAGATATATAATGTTCTTGGTTAGGAAAGGTAAGTATAGAAAAGAAAAGTTGCTTTCTAAGTTCATATAGGGATTGGAAGTAATTTTTCTTTGGAATATTTTGTGCAAGTTATGTCAAAAACAAAAGTCAATCAAAAAAGAAAAAAATTCATCTATATATGTCTATATATTTGTAAGTTTTATAATGTTTATTTTACAATGCCTCTCAAAGTGTATATCTATTTTGATTCAGCAATTCTATTTTTGAGACATTATATGGCAGATGCACTGATAATTATGTACAATGACCTGTGAATAAATATTTGGTCACAATAATTGAAAGGTTCCACTGGCATTTAATGAGCAGGGTCCAGGTATACAAAACATCCTGCACTATGCAGGAGACTCCTAATACCTCTAGTAGTGTTGAATAGTAGCAGATATAGTGGATATCTTTGCCATGTTCCTGATTTTAGTGGAAATGTCTCTGCATTAAATAAAATACAGGTTTTAGGACTAAGGTGTATATATGTGTGGCTAGCTTTGTCACAGAGTTCTATTAGTAGATATTTGGATAGAACATGGGAATAGAAATTAAGGAGAGATTTCTGTTTAGGTTAATCTGTATGCTCAGTAAAAAACTAGGACAATAAGTATATCATATTCAAAGGCTGAAGGTTTCATGTTTCAATTTGGCAATAGTACTTAGATATGCCATTACAAGTCATTGCATTTATATAAATTAGTTTTATGTGTTATCAGTCACAAATAAAAATCTTATGCTTATATTTGTCTTGTAGTGTGTGCTGTTTTTATGGAGTTTAAAGATTAATCATCCTAAAACATTGTTTCTGCTTCGGGGAAATCATGAATGCAGGCATCTTACAGAATATTTTACCTTCAAACAGGAATGTAAGTATAATTGCTTCTCAGAACTTTTCTAGTTACCTGTTACCCAGTCTCAAAGTATATCAGACATAGAGAAAAAAGGAACTAATGAAACTCAAATGCTTCCTGTTCTGTTTTTTTTTCCCTAAGAACCAAAATTCCACCTTTAAAAAAAATGTTTTTTTTTATTGTTTTGAGAAAAGGTGAGAGAAAGAGAGAGAAAGGGAGAGGCCCAGAGCAGTCTCCATAGTTATACATCATTAGTTGTGACATAGTTTCATTCCACGCAGGTGGGTGTGGGGCCACACGGGGTAGAAACTGAACTGAGGGCCTCCTACATGGAAGGCAAGAACCTTCGCAACTAACCTGGTGGTTACCAGTTGCACCAAAGTTCAGCATATGAGTTTGCACAGGCCAGGCCTGGGATTCGATCCCGGTACCTTGCTATTGCATGGCCTGTGCAAAATCCCGTATGCTGAACTGCAGCACAACTGGTAACCACAGATACCCAGTGGGGAAGGTTCTTGCCTCCAGTGTGGGAAGCCCCCCAGTTCAGTTCCCGCCCCATGCAGCCCCACATCTGCCTGTGTGGATTGGAATTATGTTACAACTAATGATGTACAACTATGGAGACCGCTCTGGGCACTCCCCACTTCTCTCTCTCTCTTTCTTTCTCTCTTTCACACGTACACACCTTCTCTCAAAAAACAATAAAAAAAATAAATCTAAAAATAAAACAAAACATTACTAGTTGATAAAAACTTTTTGAAAACCTCGCAGATTTGTTTGACCAGAAACTGGATACTCACAGTTGGCTCTTAAATAGCATTCATTTTCATAGTGATATGTTGGAGATATTTGGGAGAACTTGCCCCAGGGCATTTGTACTTATTGTTTCTTGTTTCCCCAGATATCTATCTGATTATAAGACCTACATTCTTTCTTCATTCATATCAACTCAAGATATTTTTTCCCTGGTTGCTTTTTCTAAATTAAAATCTCATAATTTTGCTCTCACACCCTGTTGTTTTTTATTTTTCATAGTATCTATTAATACCTAAAATTTATGTATATTATATATATGAAATTTGTGTTTTTATACTTTTATGTACTTACTATTTTAATCTCCCACTAGAATTTAAGCTCCATGATGGCAGAGATATGTTTTATTTGCTGTTGTATTCCCAGAACAGTATCTAAGAACTCATAGGAGATGCTTACTAAATATTGGTTGAATTAATTTGTTGAATGTATGATCATCAATGATTTGTTTCTTTAAGACAAACTCTCAGAAGGAAATTACTAGGTCAGAGGGCATGAACATTTTAAAGATGTTTGATATATGCTTTAAGTGCCCTCCAAAAAATTATTTATCAGTTTATACAGTGAAAGCAAAATACTGAAATAAAAAAATTACACCTCTTTTGATTTCTAAAATGTTAGTATAGTCTCTCCAAAAAAAAAAAAAAGAGGAAGTCAAACTAAATCTCTTGGGTCTTGTCTGACTCTAAAATCTACCCTTTTCCCTAAATAATTTTACGTGTATGAAAAACACGTTAGTATTCATATAATTGATATTTTGATCATGGATTTCATTTTGTGTCCTATTCAGAATTTTCTTCAGATTGTTAGCTTGGAGGAATATGTTATAAAATATTTAAAGCTTTTTTTCCAAAACAATATCAAGGTTAAAAAAAAATTTTTTTTTAGAGACTCAAGAGTTTATCCAACCCTCCACAAAGTCCCTTTACTTATAGGTGGATTGCAATTTGATAGTGTTCCATAAGCTCATATTAACTCTCATTACGAATAGCTTCCTATTGGAGTTGATAGTTGTAATGACAGCCTTCTTCCTAGTAGAGCCTGAAAGGAAAAGTTGTTCTTATTACGTACCAGGAATTTTAGAGTATGAACACTTATAAAAAATCCCTCTTAACAGAAATGTCAGCTACAAGTGGGCAAGATACAGATCCCTCCAACCCTTGGGACTTATTGGAATAAATACTATAAATCAGTTGATAATGATCAGGAAGTTTTAAAAAATTAGATCTACTATTGGTGAGTATTTAAATTGGTATAAAGTATTCAAAGAGCAATTTTGAAATATCCATAAACATTTTGACCCAGCAGCATTTGACTCCTAGGAATTTATTTTTTGCAGGTTGTATTGTTGTTGTTGTTTTAATGCTGCATAAATTACCACAAATTTAGTTGTTTAAAACAGCATATGTATTATCTCACAGTTACTGTAGGTCAGAAGTCCAGTCACAGTGTGGCTGAATTCTCCGCTCAGGGTCTCACTGAGCCCAAAATCAAGGTGTTACCAGGGCTGCAGTTCTCATCTGGAGCTTGGGGGCTTTTTCCCAGCTCACTAGTTGTTGGCAGTCCTTGTAGCTGTAGGATGAAGGTCCCCACTTTCTTGCTAGGGGACTGCCTCCGCTTGTAGAAACTGCTTGCTGTTCCTTGCCATGTGTCCCTGTAGGTAGTTCACAGTATGGATGTCAGCTTTCTTCCAGGCTGCCCCAATGCCTCTCCGGCCTTCTTGTTCTGTGATTAGCCAGCTGGAGAAAACCCTCTGCTTTTCAAAGGCTCGCCTGAGTAGGTCAGGCCCACCCAGGGGAATCTCCCTTTTGTCATAACACTTTGTAATGATGGGAGTTTCAACATAGTCATAGATTCCACCCACTCAGAGGGGCACAGATTATACAAAGGTGTACGTCAAGCTTGTCCAATGGCCTAGAATAAACTTGTAAACTTTCTTAAAACATGAGGTTTTTGTTTTGTTTTGTTAGCTTATCAGCTATCACTAGTGTTGGTATATTTTATGTATGGCCCCAGACAAGTCTTCTTCCAATTATGTGGCCCAAGGAAGCCAGAAGATTGGATACCCCTGGTGTAGAAGGACACTGCAGCTTATTTTAGAATTCTGCCTACCACACTCTATACTCATAGACCATATGATGTAGATGTATAAGAATATTCATTGTGATGCTAATTGCAACAGCAAAAAAAAAAAAATCTAAATGTCAATAAGGGACTAGTTAAGTAAATGATAGTACATCTTAAAAAATGGGCTACTAGGCATCTGTTGAAAGATCAAGGTGTACATAGATGTCCTGATAGGGAGGGATGTTCAGGTATGTTCTTGGGTGATAGAGACCATTTCCAGAACACATATTTGTGTTCCTTTGTAGATTAAATATATAATTTGAAGAAGAAATTGGTAGCTGGGACTACCTGTGGGGAATTGGGTCAGGAGGACTTGTACTTTTAATTTCTATTCTCCCAAAGGACTGCCCTAATTATCATTCATCACCACCATATACTACTATTATACTAATTTTTTTTAACTGGTATCTTTAAAATCACCCGGTTGGGGCCCAAGCATTTGAAAGGCTTTTTAAAGCACCCAGGTGTTTCACGCTGCTGGGTAAGAAGCCTGCCCCAGAGCTTTGGAAAGTATCTACTGTGTCATTTGAGAACCACTTTACAAAATGGTTTAAAAATTGGAAATATTTTGCATTAGTTTTCTAAGTCAAATATTAGGGTAGGCCTCATTGCATCTCTATTTCTTTATCTGGGAAAATTAAATACCGTATTTTGCCATTTATAATGCACTCCTGTGTATAATGCGCACCCATGGTTTTTTTTAAAGATTTATTTTATTGTTTGAGAGGAGATGAGAGAGAGAGAGAAGGAGGGAGGGCTCAGAGCAGTCTCCATAGTTGTACATCATTAGTTGTGACATGATTTCATTCCACACAGGTGGATAAGAGGCCATGCAAGGCAAGAACCAAACTGGGGGCCTCCCTCATGGGAGGTGACAATCTTTACCACCAAGCCATCTCGGTGGTTACCAGTTGCACCAGTTTGGTATATGTGGTTTGCACAGGTTGGGGCAGAAAATCGAACCTTGGACCTTGCGATTGTGAGGCAAGTGCTCAATTACTGAGCTATCCTAGCATCTCTGCACCCACATTTCTGGCCCAAACTTTCAGGGAAAAAATCTTTCATTTTGCTTTATTAATTCAAATTTTTATTTATTTATATTTAGGTACTTGTTTTTTGTATTAGTGGTTACTTTTTAGCATATTATGGTACAATAAATTTTATGTAACAATAATTACAAAACATAAGAACAGAATACAAGGTACAAGAAATTGTATGTATACAGTTTTTTATGTAAAAAAAAAAC
>PVKE010002143.1:14754-87298 GCA_004027555.1 Craseonycteris thonglongyai
CGAGGATCGAATCCCGGCTCCGGCCCAGGCAGGACCCACGTGCTGAACTGGGGAGTTCCCACAGTTTGGTTCTCTAACTGTCTCTGTCTCTGTCTCTCTCTCTATCTGTCAAAAAGTAAAATAGAAATAACTATGCACTGAAGACAAAAAGATAATTTCTCTCTATAAATGTGAAAAGATAAAAAAAAAAAAAAACAACAATGATCATATTCCAGGATATTATTTTGCATAAGGATATTGTTATTGCTTTCTAGAGTTACCCTTTTAACTCATAAGCATATATAAAATAATTGAAAGCATTTGCATAGATATGGAATTAGTACTACCCATATATAATACGCATCTTTATTTTTCACTCACAAATTTGGGCAAAAAGAGTATGCGTTATACATGGCCAAATATGGTAATATATATCAAGCAGTTAACAAAGATCCTGGAATGCTCAATATTTAGCAATAGGTAAGCAATGAAGAAAGCAGTCTGTGGAGGCTTCTTTTCTGAATTAAGGTTACTTTTGCGGGGCGGAGTAACATTTTATCTAAATCTTCCTGGTTTCTCAGAGACCTTTTTTTTTTTTTTGACTAGTATAATTGGTTCTGACTATTTTTAGAAGATGAAACAATAGTTCAGGAAAATTTTAAGTGTCTCATTTTGCACAGAATTTCTTATCTTGGGGTTTTATTTGCTTTTCACATGCTTTAATTTAGTTAAACCAGGTTTCTTTATTTTTTTCTCTTTTACTCCATCTGTTTCGTTCTAATGCTGCAACTGAAATGTAAATAAATCTTGGAACAAGCACGCAAATTCAAGTACAAATTTGAATTTTGTTTCTATATAAAGAGCATGTATGCTGCTTTGCCTGGGTGTTTTACTGATAAGCAGATGTCTCTTAAAGGGCACCGTGGCTTTTAGAATCAGCACCTTATAATTACTGCAAAGTGATGCTTAGTTCCAGGTTGTACAGCTACAATCCTGTATTCCTTTCAAATCCAGAGACAATTCGAGTAGCAGAGAAAAGTGTAACAGTTAATTTTTGACATATTATCTTTGTAAAAATATTTCTTTATTTTTATAGACTTGGAAAGCAAGGAGCCTAGTGCTTTTATAATCCCATCTCATAGCCCTGGGTCCAAATTTCTAAAATAAATTAATCTCCTGTTTCCATTAGCTATTTTTTGATGTATAGTTAACCAGCTTACTGATAGGTTCTGGAAACTACTATAATTTTGCTAATGAAACAGTATTATTATGTTAGGTTGATTTAAAAATAAACCAATATTATTCATTGTTGTTCATTACAGCATTACTTATAGTAAGTAGGAAGAGATGGATGTGGTTAGATTGTGGTACACCCATTAGATGAAATACTATATAGATATAAAAAATAATAATTACAAAGCTTTTCATACAAAGAGTGGTATGCTCTCTAAAATATGTTAAGTATAAAAAGCAAGTGTAAAATAGTGTATATATGCTTCCATTTATATAAAAAAACAAAAGGATGTTGTGAGAAGAGAACAAATATAAATCTGTGTGTGTCTGCATAAACTAAATTTGTAAAGATACCGGAAACTAGTAATATGGTTGCCTGCAGAGAGGGGATAGGAGGCACTATATATCCTTTTGTAGCATTCATAGTTTGAGCCATGTAAATATATGACCTTTTTTTTTTTAAATAGTAAAACAAATAAAATTGAAACAATATATAATCATTGGCTAGACCAGGTGGTGGTTTCTTGCAAATAGTGCTGACCCTTGAAATTACTTTCAAAGAATGTTCCTGAGAATTTTGTTTTGTTCATGCTGTATTACTGATAGTAGTTGGAACTTGTATCAATGTGATCTGTGACCCGTGTGCATTTTTCCTTCATCACAGAAATACTGTTTTATGGCATAGATCTTAACATTTGTCATGAAAATAAAGTGCTTGAGTCAGCAGAGTTAACCTTTGGGAATTATATATTTGGCTATTTAGAATCTCCTATTAAATATTTAATTTAAAAGTAATGATTAGGAGGAGTATTGCATGGAGTTAAGAACATGAATAGGTTCAGTTCCACTTATTAGCTTGCACTTTGGGCAAGTAAGCCCAGTTTCCTCAGCTTTTTAATGAAGCTGGTAATTATACATACTTAATAGAGTTTCTGTGAGGATTAATTAGGGTAATTTTATTGGTTGACACTTATATAGTACCTACTATGTGCCAGACATTATTCAAAGCATTTTACACATGTGAAATCTTTTAATCCTCACAGCAACCTTGTAACTTAGGTATGTATTCTAATTATGCCCATTTTATATGTGAGGCGATCAAGGCACAGTTAAGTGATTTGTCCAAAGTACCATAGCTAGTGAGTGCACGGAGCCAAGGTTCAGATCCAGACAGCCAGGTTCCATACTGCATTCTCTTGACCACCATGGTGTGTTGAACACTTAGTTCACTGATGGCGCAAGCCTTCAATAAATTACAATAATAAAGATGATATACTAATAAATATTACTATATAAAGATTATATACTCATCTAGAACATACATCTAAACTAAACCAAAGAAGAATATAGAGACCATATCCAACTTAACCCCTCTAAAAATAAAAATGTTGAGATATATATATATATATATATATATATATATATATATATATATACTTTTTCTTTTTCATCTACTTTAACAAAATAAAAATGGTAACACTTTATAACCTGCTTTGGTCATGTATTTATATAACAAGAACTTCTTTTTGCTTAATTTGATTTATCACCTGTTTTAATATACAAAATGGGTTAAGACACTGTATTACTTGCCATCTTTCTTTAGACTTGGCATCCTTTTAGAAGTAGGGTAAGGAATTCTTTTGAATCATTGCCAGGGTTGAAAGGCATTTTATTGATGTGAAATTGTGATCTGGAGCATGAATTACTTATTAGTAATTCAAACCCCTGCCTATATGCATCCTTAGGACTTTTACAAAGGAATTCCTTATTGACGCTGACAACAGAGAACTCTGGCGCCAAGGGTTTTCAGAAGAAAAAGTCAATCATTGGCCACAAATGAAAGAATTTTTTTCCCCTCCCGCAGACTTTATGGCCAGTGCTGGGTCTGCCTTTGAAATAGCCAAAATTTATGATGTTCAAATACAAAGCAGACTATAGGGATATAATTGTAAGGAGATACAAAGATACAGGACATGGATGGCTCTTGTTTACTTGGATGTCAAAATAGAGTCAGCATATGTTGTGAAATAGATGATCTTTACTGATGTATGGTAATATGAATGCTCTGAAAGTTTCTAAAGGAACCCACAGACTCCCCTAATGCCTGGTCAAACCCGGATCCCCCAGTATTGGCAATAAAGAGAACTTCCACATTCCAGGACAGAAAACCTTATAACCTCCAGTGTGGCTCATGTGCTGCACTCTGGCTCAAAGCTGAACCCATTACCCTTCATTTTATTCCCCAAAGCCTTGCCCAAACCAGGCTCTGAAAAACATGTCTTTTCTAAAAGCTTAGAGAATACAAGAAAGAAAGAAGCACAGAAATAACCACCAACCAGATCATCTGACTCATTTGCTGCAGCCTTGTTCTGCAGGCCCTGTATGTAGGCTCTGTCTCATCTTCACGGAATCTTGGGGAGAAGGAGCCCCCAGTTCTGTAGGGCTGCCTGCCTGTACAACCTTTGGCCTTCTGTACCAGCGTGCACCTCCAGGCACAGCTTGACATTTTGAAATCCAAGGCCAAGGAAGAAGAAAACATTACTTCCTTTTTAAAATCAAGCCATGTTCTAGTTTTCCACTATTATTTCATGAGTTATTTTATTTTTTATTGTTTGAGAGAAGGTGAGAGAGGGAAGGTGGGAGGGCCCAGAGCAGTTTCCATAGCTGTACATCATTAGTTGTGACATGGTTTCTTCCACACAGGTGGATGTGGGGCCACATGGGGTGGGAGGCAAACCAGAGGCCTCCCGCATGGGAGGTGAGAACCTTCAGCACTGAGCCATCTCAGTGGTTACCAATTCCACTGCAGTTCAGCATATGGGATTTGCACAGGTCGGAGTCAGGAATCAAACCCTGGACCTTGCCATTGCAAAGCAAGTGCTCAACCGCTGAACGATCCTGGCATCCCTATATTCTTCCTTGATAACTGTGGAGGCCCCACCTTCTGACCACTGGAGTATTTCCTTGTTCTGTAGCCCTAGCATGACAGCTATATCAAAATACATTTTATTAAGATGAACATTTTTACGTAAAATAGAACTAGGACATAAGTTGCTTAAAGCCTTTAAAAATCACAAGCAAAAGAATTATTGACATTTTTTGATTACTCTGAAAATTCCAATTTCCATTTATATATTTTCAACACTCCCAAGGGGTCTTTTTAGACCCCCAAAAATACTCAGACTCACAAGGCTAACGTGGGCCATATCCTTGGCCTTCACCTACTTAGGAGGAGGCAGTTCCAGAAGGGCAGAGCCGGCCTCCCTTTGCAGTGAAGTAGTCTTCATGGCAGTGCATACAGCCAGTCCACAGGCTTGCTGCCTCTCACTTCCCATTCCCCATCCCTCCAAATCACGGTTTAGGTACAAGAAACAATATCCACATTGGACAGATTAGGGAGCCACAGTGGCTTAGAAGCCTCATGCATTACAAGCGCCAATCAGTATCTTATAAAAACTTTTTTGGCAAAGCTCCCAGGGTCCCACAAGGGATGTACCTCACAAGTTACTGCACTCAGAGAAGCCCAAAGCTATAGCCTCCTGCCGCGTACAGTAGACTCTCAGTTAACCGGCACCCATGGGGATCGGTAGATCCGGAAAAACTGTACGGTATTTCTTTGATTTTTTGCCGGCTGCCTGAGAATGCTGGTTGCTTGAGAATGCCGGTTGCTTGAATTTCGGTTAGTGGGGAGTTTACTGTAATTGTGTAACTTTTACCATAAGCAACATGGATAAGCAGTGTTGCCTAATAGCACAGCTGACATTCACCGGATCCGATTTCCAGGGCAACAGAGCTAGAATGTTAATCTAAGGTCACCCTTGTCTTTAGAGAAGGAGAGAGATTTTGTTTACTCTTTATCCGCAACTTTCAAAAATTACAAAGATGGGTATGTTTTCAAATTTGCCTGAAATGAATGGCTTTGAAGTAGCTTCATAATTTTCTGGACTATATCCTTTTTTATATAAGATAAATTTTAGCTTTTCTTTCTTTGACTGTTTTTCCTTTTTTGGTAGGTCGAATCAAATATTCTGAACAGGTGTATGATGCATGTATGGATACATTTGACTGTCTTCCTCTTGCTGCCCTCTTGCATCAGCAGTTTCTGTGTGTACATGGAGGGATGTCACCAGAAATTACTTGTTTAGATGACATTAGAAAAGTAAGTAATCTTTCATTAGTCTCATGGCGTATATATATTTTTAATATTTTTCTTGCAATCAACTAATATGTCTTTATTGCTGATAAATTTTAAATACAAATCATCAGAAGTAAGAAAATGGAAATCGCCTGCGATTTCATTATTGAGAGATAACCCTTGTCAACATTTTGCTATGTATCTTCCAGAAATTTTCTGTAATTTTTAATGAAATCTGTGCTTTTACCAACTAGAAACATAACTTTTTTTTTTTCGTATGTTCCTGAAACTTTAAATAATATGTAGCAATGTGTGAGAAGGAAACCAGGGTTCTAAACCCTGTCCTGCCATCAATTGTGTAACCTTGACCAAGTCACTTAATCTTATAGTCACAGTTTCTTCTCTGAAATGAGGAAGTCAGAATGGATGATCTAATGACTCTTCTAGATCTGAAATTCATTGACTTTGACATTTTAGAGGATAGAATTTAATTGCTACACTTGCCTGACTTGTGATCATTATATCTAGGATTCTGTATCTTCATGATCGAAGGATGACCAGTCTTTTTTCACTAAGAATGTTCTACGTTATCATCTTTACTCTTCTACCTTTGTATATCTCACCTCTCTCTCATATAGGTACTGGAAACTAAAGATTTTTCTCTTTATAAAAGTGGTTATTCTCCTCAGGGTAAGAAGAGGTTTGTTTATCTATTACAGAGTGCACTGCTTTTTCCTCTACCTCATTGTCTTTTAAATAACCAGCATTTCTCTTTTACATAGTAAGTCTTGAATTTTACAATTCTGAGTTGATTGTATTAATAAATTTCACTTAGAAGAAGTTCTCTTTTTGATGCTCAGCTGTTCTAGTCACTTGTTGTTACTTGGTTTTTATGCTTTTAACCAAAGCAGCAGTGACTCAAGACTTAAGTTGGTACTTATGTTGAAATGTTTGCACTACACAGAAAGGAAAGGATGTAAGCCCCGTACAAGATAAAACTAGCATGCTTTTAAGTAAAGAAATCTCCATGGGAATGAGGTAAACAAGGAACCAGAACCCCGGCAACACTGACTCACTTGGGCAATGGGAATGAACTTTCTTTACACTGTCTTTCTAAATAACAGAATATCTCTAAAGTGATTGGTTTCACATTCAAATTAAATGAGAATATCCCTCCTTTAAGATGAGGATGTAGGGGAAGCCAAGATGGCTCAGTGGGTTAAGCGCTCACTTTGCAATGCCGAGGACTGGGGATCGAATCCCAACCCCGGCCCAGGACCGGGGATCGAATCCCAACCCCGGCCCAGGACCGGGGATCGAATCCCAACCCCGGCCCAGGACCGGGGATCGAATCCCAGCCCCTGCCCGTGCGGAACCATATGCTGAGCTGGGAGCTCACCCAGTTCAGTTCTCTTTCTGTCTCTGTCTCTCCGTCTCTCTCTCTCTCTCTCTCTCTCTCTCTGTCAAAATAAATAAATAAAAATACATTAAAAAAAAGAAAAAGATGAGGATGTAGGAGGGTTCTTTTCTACAGAATGATTAGATGACAAGGGTATTTATTTAAAAAGAACTTCACAAAATAATATTTGTGTATCTAAATTTGTAAAATGTTCATTTTCTTTCAGAAAAATCTTTTAGGGGCTTATGTCTTCTCTATATTCTTGTGGGTACAAGGGTTTTGTTTTTGGGTTTTTTTTGTTTGTTTGTTTTACTCATACTAGTTTTCAAAAGTTCTTTTGCTTTTATGGTTTTTCTTCTTTTGGCTTTTGCTTGTCTTCCAGTTAGACAGGTTTAAAGAACCTGCAGCCTTTGGACCAGTGTGTGACCTGCTTTGGTCTGACCCCTCAGAGGACTATGGCAGTGAGAAGACCTTGGAGCATTATACACACAACACTGTCCGAGGGTGCTCTTATTTTTACAGGTAAGTTGATCCTTAGAGTTTTAAAGCTGGAAGGGAAATGGTAATATCGTTTATCAAATTACTTTTAAGTATTTTATATCTTGAATTTGTGTAGTATAGGGACTTCTGTTTAATTTTTTGATTAATGTTTCTTTTTAAAAAATATTTTATTAGGTATTATGCTCTAATAAGTGTAATATACCTAACATGATTGAACAAAACGTTTTGCAGTGCTTGGGTGGTGGTGTTGGACTCTAAACAATCTATGTTATTTGTTCCCAAACATCATCTATACTTTTTTAAAATAAAGATTTCTTGGCTTTTGCCCCCGACATTCTGATTCAGTAGGTCTGAGGTAGGGAGTCCTACCTTTATTTTTTAAAAAGCTCTCCAGCTTTTGGAACCACTGGTATAGGCAAAGACATGCATACATACAAAGTAACAACAAGTCTGAGTCACCCCACAAGTGTTCCCAGCTGAGGTTGAACAAGGAGCCACCGTGCCTTCTGCTTCACCTCCCGTACTGTAAAAGTACCTCCTCTTTTTGTGGTCTATTTAGTATAACATTTTTCACATTTTTTATTGGTGATTTTGCTGTTTAAAACAGCTTCATGAGTAGTGCTGAAGTGCTCTCTAGTGTTCTTACTCAAGAAGGCTGTGATGTGGCGTCAGAAAATCTGTGTGTTATGTAAGCTTGCTCAATAATGAGTTATGGCATTGTTGGCCATGAGTTCCATGTAAATGAATCAACAATATATATTAAACACAGTGTTTTTACTCAGAAACACACATAAAACACGGTTTTTGTTGATTGGTTGGTAAAAATGTAACCAGAGGCTTACAGGACCCTAACCCTGTATTTCCCCTAGGAAATGTTTGCTAATTCTGTTTTTGCAACAACTTTACAGAACATAGCTACTGTGAATAATGAGAATCACTGTACTTGCAATTGTGTAAAATGTATGTAACAAAGTTGTACATTGCTACATTATTTATGATAAAAATTTTAGAACAACCTAAATGTTCAGTACAATACTAAATAAATTACGGTACATCTGACAATGGAATGTACTAAACAATGCAATGAGGCTACATATTTTTTTTAAGATGAAAAAGAACAAGCCCTTTATATAATGATATGGAATAATCACTAATGTAAAGTGAAAAAGAGACATCAGAGCTATTTGATGATATTTTTAAAGTTGGAATGCATGTGTGTATGTGTATGTATATGTAATTATTTGAAGTTAAATAGAGTGTCTCTGAAAGGGTTCTCAAAGAAACCAGGAATATTGGTTACTTCCAGGGTCGCTGGAAGATAGAGGCAGGAAGGAGAGAGGCGTTTCACTGTATCCTCTTTTTGTATCTTTCAATTTTATAGCATGTGAATGCACAACCTCTTTTAAAGGTTAATTTTTTTCTAATGAACACAAGAAACAATGATTTGAACATAAACTAAATAATTAACACTTGGCTAATTCCAGGATAATTTTGTGTTCTCCAGTTCTTCTTATCAGCTATTTTGCCATTTAGAAAGATAGTAGTAGTACTAAAAGAATATGTTAGAAGTAGATGCAAATACCTTTCATTAGAATAAGGTTGGGTGTCATACTTGTATTTACTCCTGAAATATTCCTGAATATCATCTTAGTGTGAATATTAGCTGTGAAGCTATAGGTTCTTAAACTTCTAAAACCATTTGATGGGGAAGCCGGAATGGCTCAGTGGGTTAAGCTCTCACTTTGCAGCCCCGGGGATCGAGGAGCGAATCCCGGCCCAGGCCTGTGCGGACCCATGTGCTGAACTGGGGAGTGCCCCCAGTTCAGTTCTCACCGGGGCAAAACCCCAGCCCAGTTCCTGCCCTGTGCAGCCCTGCGCCCACCTGTGGAATGAAACTATGTCGAAAAACCAATGATGTGCAACTATGGAGACTGTTCTGGGCCCTCCCTCTTTCTCTCTATCTCTGTATCTCTCTCTCTGTCAAAAACAATAAAAATAAATCTTTAAAAATATAAAGTAAAACCATTTGACAATTTAAAACTTGCGCACAAGTGCACATACTCACATACTACCGTGCTCCTTTTTTAATACCAAGATACCAAGAAAAGTTTTGATGTTTGGTTATTATTGTTATGGGTTAAGAAAAAAAAATTAAAAGGTGGGGAGCTCTATTTTTGTGCCGGGGTGTCTTATCTATTTGACTTGGAATGAGGTATATTAGTGAAATGGAAAAACAGAGTAATGATGGCTAAGCTATTAATAGAAGTTCAATATTGTATAAAACATATAATTTTGAAACAATATTAACTCATGTTATCCTGACTTATTCCCTTCCACCTATTAAAAATCAGTTGTTTTAATTCTGGATTTACATTTTCTCATTTTCTTTTTCAGTTACTCTGCTGTTTGTGAATTTTTGCAGAATAATAATCTGTTATCAATAATCAGAGCTCATGAAGCCCAAGATGCTGGGTAAGTTATATTAAAACTGCACCAGATGCCATGGGAGAGTTTTTGCCTTTAAGACCAAGACAAACAGGTTGTCGTCTCTCTTTGCAGATATCGAATGTACAGGAAGAGCCAAACAACAGGCTTTCCGTCACTCATCACAATTTTCTCTGCCCCCAACTACCTAGATGTCTATAACAATAAAGGTAAAGGAGTCCAGTGATTTTTAAGTTTGAATTTGTGAATAAATAATAACTTACTTCAGGTTCAAGTTAAAATAGTTATCAGCTATTGGTTTTAGTGAATTAAATTTATAACAGTACTTCAATAAAATGTCACCATTTGGTGTTTTAATGTATGTGATTATTAGCTGTCTTTACTCTTCTTGAGGAGTTGTATGGGTGGAATGAATGCTGTACAAAAACTCTGGAAAACCTTCATTTTAGTCCTAAGCCCTGCCAGAAACTAATAATGTGACTTTGGGTAAGTCACATAGTCTCTTTAAACTTCAGTTTCCCAAATTAAAAAGGAGAATTAGATATACAGTTGCCTTTCAATGCAGAAATTCCTATTTAAAGTCCTCTTTTAATATACTTTTTGTGATTCATAATTCATAAGTCAGTGGTCCCCTTAAAAATTTAATGCCTCTGTAACTCTTGTGTTGTTTATAAAGTATGGCTATAAAATAATAAAACTTTTAAACAAACATGCTAGAACATACATATCGAAGCGAGTATTGTCCCATTAAAGTTGTTACTTTGGGAGGCTGTATACTTATTCCACCACGCTGCCATTGTTCAAAACAGTTTTGGCACTCCTCTTTTGGCATGACCTTCAGAGTCTGCGATACATTCTTTTGATACTATCCTCAATGACGGGAAATCTTCATTCTTTGAGGGTGGATTTAATTTTTGGAACAGCCAAAAGTCATTCGGAGCCAAGACTGATGAATAAGGTGAGTGATCAAAAGAGATGATACCATTTGGGCTCAGAAACAAGGTATGATTATAATGTAATGAGACTGGTTTTCCTTGTGTTGCCTGTAAAATGGCTCTGGAGGCAATGCCAGAAGAGGAGTTCCAAAAATGCTTTTGAGTAACGGCAGCATCTTCAGATTCAATACACTGTAGGGGAGCAAGGTGTATTGAAAAGGGCACTAAGCTGGGAGTCAGAAGTCCTAGTCTAGTCCGGCTTCACTTTTAAATGCACAGAGAACAAGATATTTCACAGTTAAGTTCACTTCACATTTAATAAGATACTTGACTTCCCTGAGCCTCAGTTTATCTTTAAAATGCCTGTCATAGAGGGTTATTGAAGATAAATTAGAACAATAAAAATGAATTTTAAAATCACTGGTCAAACTATAAATTGCTATGATACTGTAGCATTGTACTGTTATTGTGCCTGGTGTGATTACATCAGAGGACCTTGCTCATGTGATATATAAGCTCTGGTGTGTTGGTAGTTAGTTGGTGGTTTCTTAAGTCTCATTACTTTATAGTCATGCCTTGTCTATGCAGATGGGGAGAAAAGTTTCAAAGAGGTCCACAATCTAGTTACTACTTACTCTGTTTAAAAGTAAACTGCAGAATGCCGTGTCTCATTTAAATCTGATTTGTATCAGTCATCTCAGTGTGTCCTTCAGTGACTTGCTGCCCATTTTTAAAGATTTATTTTTATTGTTTTTGACAGAGAGAGAGAGAGATACAGATACAGAGACAGAGAGAAGGGGGAGGGCCCAGAACAGTCTCCATAGTTGTACATCTTTGGTTTTTCCACATGGTTTCATTCCACAGGTGGGCATGGGGCTGCTCAGGGCAGGAAATGGGCCAGGGTCTGATCCTGGTAAGAACCGAACTGGGGGCACTCCCCAGTTCAGCACTTGGGTCCACTCGGGCCGGGGCCGGGATTCGATTCTTGGTCCCCGGGGCTGCAAAGTGAGAGCTTAACCCACTGAGCCATCCCGGCTTCTCCTTTCTTCCCATTTTTAAAAACCATTTCTTTGACTTAGTTCTCTCCCAGCCTTATGTTTTCTTTTTACTTCTTGTCTTTCTTTTCTGAGTCTTAGCTGTCCTACAATGCCCTGCTTCTCCCTAACTCCATTCTTACTCTTTTTCCTAATATTTTCAATACATTAGAGACTTCGTTTTGTTCTTGCCTCCTCCCCTGTGAATGGTAGGCACTGCTTGTGTTAAATATCTTCAAGGACACCTAGTGGCTCTAGTCCTCATATTTGTGGTGAACATCTTCCCTTCTCATGCCCTTTTTTAACCTTACTGTTAAGATATTGATTACCCAGTGGATTTAGCAGTATACTTAGCTGAAACATGTCACCTAAGTCAGCAATTACTTTGCTGCCAGCTCACTTTTTGCCCCATTCTAATCTGGTTTTGTTCTTTTATTACACTTAGTAACTTTTAAACTTAGTAAACTTAATTATAATTAGTAAACTTTTAAAGTCATAGTTCATTCTATCTGAATTTTCTGTTGGCTTTGACATCATTAGTAACTTTATCTTGAAACAATCTTACTTTCCTTGATTGTTTCATAAGCACGTTTTTAGGAGAAAAGCAGAAAATGTGGCATCTGAAATAAGTGGTGGTACTCAGTTACTCTCCAAACAGTACCTTTTTTCTTGAAAAAGGCAACTCTGTCCCCCTTTTCCTTCTATTTCTTCTACTGTTGCTTTTCTTTCTTAAATATTCCTTAGACTTACTGGTATCAGCAGGGATCTCTTAATCCCACTAGTCATATTCAGACCCTTAAGTCATGACTTTTAGCAATTTCTCTTCTTATTTTTTGTATGTGTCCACTGGGAAGATGCCCAAAAGCAGTAAAAACTCTCATTCCTAGTCATCCACTGAGACCCACCTCCCCCCTTTTTCTTTATAGATGAGAGAGTTATTGAATAATTATATACTCACCTAACCTAAATAAAATACATATGCATGAAAATAATGGGCCATGTACATTGTAGCCAGTGTTAAGAGCTGTAGATCCTATTTTTGTGTATTTTCTTTATAATCTATGGTGTACATTTTAGACATTCAATAACTTAAATTTTGAGAATATTAGACTATCCTTTTAAAAGGAAAGAAACAGGACCAGGAGATGACCTACATCTGTCATTTCTAGAGAGCTGTTACAGCCTATTCTATTTACGATCACAGTAAGAATAAGTAAGGGAATAATGCAGATAACATTGTATTGCTGGTGATGAAGACCAGGAATTAGACGTTAAAACTTTTCAAGTGTAAACAAAATCAGTTTGGTACCAAAGTATGCATGAGAATTTATGAACTGGTTCATATTAAACATTTATATAGCACTAGCAATGTGCTGACATTATATAGGAGAAATGGGCCTTTTTATCCTACTATATTCCCTGCAGAGATAACTTAACTTTGAGCCTTGTTGTAAATTGCTCCAAAATTACCATCTGTAGACAACTGCTGTTCTAAACTCCCAGGGAGTTTTTTTTTTTTATAAAATCTTTGGCTGCAGCTAATAACTAGCAAAACAGCCTGTGTCTGTTTGGTGAGAAATCTTTGCTCTCAAAGGAGAGTTGTAATTGTAACTATTTGTCATATAAAGGGAAACTATGACAAATTTTGACAAAATTATGACAAACCCGAGATTTCTATATGTAGTGCAGTGACCCTTTGAAATTTCAGAGCATAATTGCTTTTGTACTTACCGTATTTTTCTGTGTATAAGATGATACTTTTGTCTAAAATTGCTAGACCAAAAATCCGGAGTCATCTTATACACAAAAGTAACCCGTGCATTGATTTCTTAATGTTGGGTTAGAAAAGTAAGGGTTGTCTTATATGTGGAGGTGCCTTATACACAGAAAAACATGGTATATGAGCTCTTCAGGTAATTTTGTTCCTTGGGATAATTCTGAAAAGAATGAACTATATATAAAATGCTTTAAGGTTTTCCATTTGCCCTTAAATGCCAAGTCCTGAGTTTACAAATGGAAAGTAAGTTCCTGAATTCTGTGTAGTAGGTACATAGCTGTGCAAAGCAGACCAGTTGCCATGTCACGTTCCTCTGTGCTAGATTTTCCTGCTTTTTTCCTTTTTAGCTGCTGTGTTAAAATATGAAAACAATGTCATGAATATCAGGCAGTTTAACTGTTCTCCACACCCCTACTGGCTTCCAAACTTTATGGATGTTTTCACCTGGTCTTTGCCTTTTGTTGGGGAAAAAGGTAAGAGAACCAAAGTATCTGGACCATTTGTCTTAACTGGTGATGAGAGCATACTTTATATTTGCATGAGCCCCCTTATGGTTTAGAAGTGATTTTTTTAAGTTATCAGAAATGTTTTCTAACTTTTTTTATAAAGATTTTTAAATGGCACTTAATTAGTTTTTAAATTATAATTGTAGTCTCTTATGCTTTTCTTGTTCTAAATGTCAAAATAGTGGTCCTACTGTGATCAAAGATGTTAAAATAACATAAGTCACTAAAATAACACAAGTCACTACACCATTTGTTGAGTGCTTTCTTCAGCAATAAAGATATGTAAATAGGAAATAAAGTCCTTAGAATTTTACCTATGTGCCTATACAAATAAGCTATACAAATATCAAATAGGCCTATTGGACATAGACCCTGGTGACTTAACATTTTTGCAAACTGGGAGGAAATCTTTTCATGTGCATATCTGTGCAGAAGGCTCTGGAATCAAGTAATTTTGCTATAGAATCTTCACAGAGTCCAGATTTTTACTGGAGCAAGTAATCTCCCTAAATTCTATATAAACCTGAATGTCTACATGTAATGCTATTTTTAGAGATACTCTTAATAGTGTAACGACAAGTCATTGTTACCTGTTTATTTAATAAGTGTGTTTATTTAGATATCCACATGATTTTGAAGAAAGTACTTTATTAATTGTGTAAATCTTGGGTGGTCTTGTCTTATCCTATAGTCACAGAGATGCTGGTTAACATTCTCAACATATGCTCTGACGATGAATTGATTTCCGATGATGAAATTGAAGGTAAATTTGCCTTTTCATTTGAACTAGAAACAAAGAAGTTTTAGTTTTAACCTGTTTTGAATAGTTTTTTTCTTATTATAAAAGAATTGTGTTCAATGTAGACATATTTTTAAAAATACAGAAAGAGAGAAAAAGTCACCCATAATACTATCTCAAACTCGTAGATATCCACTAATAATATCTTGGTGGATATACTGTGTCACTGTCTTTTATCTTTGCATATATTTTTGTTCTCTCTTGTCTCTTTTTAACAAAAATGAGATCATGTGATAGTATGACATTTACTTTTTTTGTAGACTAATCTTTAATGATTTCACTTGTCTATGTTAATTATTCTTTGGTTTAACCAATCACCTGCTATTGAATATTGGATATTTTCCAACTTTTTCTTTTTAAAAGCCCACACAGTTTTGAACATTCTTACAGATAAATATCTTTGTACATTCTGCCAACAACCAACATTTGTTACATGCCTGGTATGTGCCAAGTACTGTTTAGATCCTTACTCTCAATAAGCTTATATTCTAGTGAAGGGAAGACAAACAAACAATAAATATAAGTCAGATCTACGGTATGAAAGAAAAGAAAGCAGTATTAGGAAATGAACAGTAACCTTTTCTTGATTATTTCCATAGGATAAATTTCTAGAAATTGAATATCTGTGTCAGTTAGTACTTACAGTTATAAATTAGATACAGATAACCTCTAGAAAGTCTGTACTAGTTTACATTTTGTGTATGTGATGCATAGTTTACAGTGTTCTCTCCAATACTGCGTATTATAATTTCCATAGTCTGATATTTTAAAATTTTTAATTTGTATTTTTACGATAACTAATGGACCTTTTTCTTGTGTTTATTGACCATGTTTATTTTATTTCTTTCTTGTGAATTGTCAAGTCACACCTTTTGCCCATTTTTCTACTTGGTTATATGCATGTTTGTTTATTTGCTTTTCTTATTGGTCTGTGAGTGATCTTTATATAGTAACATTTTATTGCATATGTAACCAAGTATTTTTCTCCTATTGTAAGGTAAGTCATAACTTATTTGAGAATGCAGAAGATTTTGGAAAGATAGTACCTGAGCACAAACCTCTGACTGTCTCATTCTGTCCAAGCTCTGTGCCAAGGTGATTCACTCAACTGTTAGGATAAACTGTCCACATAGTGGAGAAAGCCTAGCTTACTTTGAGAATAAAGAGGAGAGTCCTTCACATGCCTATGCTTCCGATTCCACATTGAAGATGGAGAGTAGGTGGTATATAGCTTGTGAGTACCTTTATGTATGGGGAGAAGATCACTACAGAGAAAACAGTTCTTAAGCAAGAAGGAGAGTCAGGTACAAATTAAAACAAAATGAAGAATTTAAGTTAGGGGAAGATGAAACATGTAAGAAATGGATCTAGTAAAATTTATATTCATATCTAAGTGGACCCGGAAATTGTGAACTCTATTGTGTGTATTAAGAGATGATTCTTGGTTATCATAAGGATATGCTTACAAAATTATGCCAAAAATTGTATATAGGCATAGTTTTCGAAGTATCGTCTGTGGGTAGCACAAAGGATTCAAGCAACCTGCATGTCTCTCAGAGGAGAGCTGGGTAAATCAGTTACGATCTATCTGTATGAAAGATTCTCTACATGGAATGAGACTTCCTTTATGCAAGCCTCCTTTCTCCTTTTCTCTTCTAATTATCTCCTGTTCAGCTTATCGTAACTTCCTTGTGGGAGATGTTTCTGACCTCCCTGACCTGATGAAGTGCCCCTGTCCTGCTCTCTCATGTCAGGGGTGCTAACTTCTTTCTAACATTTGATACAGTTGCAATTTGACATTTGCTTATATTATTATAAGATTTATATATTTTGTCCCCGTTCAGTGGCAAACTCCCTGAATGCTAGGACAAAACAGTTTTTGCTCACCAGTGTAGCCCTAAAACCAAATAGAGTGCAGGAAGCATAGCAGACAAATATTTGTTGTTAGACTAAATGGCATAAAGCATAACTATTAAGAAAGAAAGGATGAAATAGAGCTATTGACGCTGATACAGAAATCTATTAGCTTATTCTGTTAAATGCAAAAGTAAATAGAATCTTCTCATTTCCATTTTTTAATAAAGTGTGGATATCAGCTGTATAAGCTGATATATACTTTAAAATTTTGTTTTTGAAATAAAATGAAGAATAATCTTTTTTTTTTAAATATATTTTTATTTCTTTTTATTTTTGACAGGGAGAGAGAGAGAGAGAGAGAGAGATACAGAGACAGAGACAGAGAGAGAACTGAACTGGGGGAGCTCCCAGTTCAGCATATGGTTCCGCACGGGCTGGGGCCAGGATTCGATTCCTGGTCCTGGGCGCTGCAAAGTGAGCGCCTAACCCACTGAGCCATCCCGGCTTCCCCAAGAATAATCTTTTAGGATAAAATGGAATTACACACTTGTAATTTCATTCCTTCCTGAAGCCAACTAAAACCATAATATGATTTTGGTTTTATTTAAGTGATATAAACTCTAAGGATTTACACTTTAGTAATGCCAGACTAGATAGTTTAAATCAATGCTGACTCTTTTTTTTAAAGATTTTTTTTTATTATTGTTTTTGACAGAGAGAGAGAGATACAGAGACAGAGAGAAGGGGGAGGGCCCCGAACAGTCTCCATTGTTGCACATCATTGGTTTTTCCACATAGTTTCACTCCACAGGTGGGCGGGCTGCATAGGGCAGGAACTGGGCCGGGGTCTCGCCCCGGTGAGAACTGAACTGGGGGTACTCCCCAGTTCAGCATATGGGTCCACACGGGCTGGGGCCGGGATTCAATCCTTGGTCCCTGGGGCTGCAAAGTGAGCGCTTAACCCACTGAGCCATCCCGGCTTCCCCAATGCTGACTCATGACAATTAGAAATGTGAGACAAACTATTTTTTCTTTAAGATTTATTTTATTGTTTGAGAGAAGGTGAAAGAGACTGAGAGAAGCGGGTAGAGCTCAGAGCACTCTCCATAGTTTTACATCATTAGTTGTGACATAGTTTTATCCCACACAGGTGGGTGTGGGGCCACATGGGGTGGGAACCAAACTGGGGGCCACCCTCATGGGAGGCAGTTACCAGTTGTGCCACAGTTCAGCCTATGGGTTTGCACAGGCTGGGGCTGGGAAATAATCCCCAGACCTTAATTTTGCAAGGCAAGTGCTCAACCTGTTGAGTTATCCCGGCATCCCCGAGACAAACTATTTTTAAAATTTGCTTTAAAGGCATCAGAAAGCTAACAAAATAATAAAGAATTACCAAGTTAAGATTTGGGGAAGGGCATAAATTCAGAGGTAAGACCAATATTAGGGACTGTTTTTATCCTAAAGACACTCATGAATTTCAAAAGAAGGGGCTATGAGGTTGAGCAGTCCTCTTGATAGAAGCTAAAACAGTTGAGGTTCATGGCTTGCCAAGGATGATATGAGTGCCGGTAAGCTTCTGCTTACTGGTTTGAGACCTCCAAAGGTTGCAGCTATGTGAGAGTAAGCATGAAATGGAACTAGAACCTTCAAATAATTTCAATTTCTAAAATTTAAATAAGGTAGTCTCAGGCACCTAGCAAAAGCAAACCTCTCTAGGCTTAAGGTAATAACATCATGTAAGACCTTAAATTATTATACAGTCTTTCAAATATAATATGTGGCTCACAACCAAAAATAACTAGGCATATGAAGGAACATAATGACATGAATGAGAACCAGCAGAAACAGAAAAAAAATAAAAACAGACCCCCAGGTTCTCCAGACATTGGCTTTATCAGACCAAACTTTAAAATAACTGCTAAAAAACAAAACACTGCTTTGTTTGTTCAAGAACATAAAAGACTAGGTTGCAATATTGGTAGATAACTGTGCATTGTAAAAGGGATATAACAGAGTTGATAAAACACTGAAAGAAAATTCTGGGAATGACAAATAAAATAAATTACAAAATTTGATGGATAAATTAACAGCAGATTTAATAAAGCTAATCAGAGAGCAAATCAATTAGAAGATAGGTCAGAAGAAACAATCTAGAATAAATCATGAAGAGAAAATGTAAATTACCAAAAACAGCCTAAAAGACAGAGAATACAGTGAATAGGCCTATTATCTGTGTGTTTAGAGTCCCAGAGAAGAGAGAATGCGGTAGAACCAATATTTGAAAGGACAATGAATAAAATTTTTCTAAAACTGGTGAGACACTAAGCCATAGATTAAGAAGTCTTATAAACCGAAGAGGAATGAATACAAAGAATGCAAAACCTAGGCAGCACATCACAGTAAAGGTACTTCAGATGAAAGACAAAGAAAAAAGTCTTTAGGCAGCCGGAAGAGATTACTTCCAAAAGAAAACAATTAAACTGACAGTAGATTCTTAATGGAAACAAAGGATGCAGGAAACAATGTAATAACACATTCAAAGCCCTGAAAGATAATAACTGGTTACTTAGAATTCTATATCTAGCAGAAATACAAGGAAGTAAGCATTTTTCAAATACTCCACCCTTAAAATGTTTACTATGAGAATTACCAGGAGACCCTCCCCTAAATGAAATTCTAAATGGTATTTTAGCAGAAAGAAAATACCAGATGGAAACTTGGAGATTTAGAAATAAAGAGTAAAAATAGTAGAAAATATATGGGCAAATCGAATATAGACTTTATTAAACAAGAATTAAAAAAAAAAAAAAGAAGACTGTTTTGTTGGATTGAAAAGAATTAAAATATATGACAATAATAGTTGGCAATGGGATAAATATAGTTAAAGTGTGTGCTGGATGTATATTGTCTGGGAAGAGGGGGAAAGTGCCTGTTAACATTGTACTTTGATAAATAAGAGATGCATGTTGTAATCTCTACAGTAACCTGTAAGAAAAAAAGATGTTTCTTTTTAAGTATATAACTTCCAAGTTATAGAAAAATGGAATGGTAAGAAATAACCTGGAAGAACTCAAGAAAGGAAGGTATGTATAGCAGTAGGACAATAGAATAAATTATGATCATAAATATATCAGCAGTTTCATTAAATATAAATAGATAAAGAACAGATTGTCACATAGTATTTAAAAGAAAACTTTCTGGTGTTTTATAAGAGATAGGTCTAAAGCATAAAAATACAGAAAGTTTGAAAGCAAACACTAACCAAAGAAAAGCTATTGTAGATAGGTTAGTATTATATGAAATAGACACTAAAACAAAAATAAGATGCAACAATTGTAAGTTTGTATGCAATTAATAACATGGCTTCATAATATATAAAGCAAAAATTAAAAGAACAATTAGAAATAGAAGTATCCATAATGATAGTGGGAGAATTTAACAAATGTCTCTCAGTAACTGATAAAATAAGCGGACAGACAAAATTAGGAAGGCTGTAGAAATTAGAACAATACACTTAATGAACTTGATCTAATGGACACAAAGAACACACCTTCTGGGATGCTGGGATAGCTCAGTAGGTTGAGTTCTTGCCTTGCAACTGCGGAGTCTGGCCTGGCCCCAGCCCAAGCAAACCCATATGCTGAACTGGCACAGCTGGTAACCACTGGGATGGCAGAGAAGGTTCTCACCTCCCTTGTGGGAGGCCCCCAGTTCAGTTCCCACCCTGCGCAGCCCCACATCCACCTGTGTTGAATGAAACTATGTCACTACTAATGATGTACAACTATGGAGGCTGCTCTAGGCCCTCCCCCTTCTTTCTCTCTCACCTCCTCTCATACAATACAATAAATCTTAAACACACACACACTCTTTTCAAACCACATGAACATGTATAAAAACTGACCATATACTAGGCTAAAAGCAAGTTTCAGGTGTCAGAAGATTAAAATCATAATGACTATGTTCTCTGGCCACATGCTGTTAAGCTATGTATCAATAACAAAAATACAACTAGAATATTTTAAAATGTACTTATTAACCCGTGGATCAAATGACACATCACAATGAAAATTTGAAAATATTTTGAACTGAATGAAAATAAAAAGTAGTACATACTAAAGTTTGAGGGCAGGCAACACACCAGGAGCCCTGGTTCAGGATTGGAACACAAACCTCAACCCTTTTAGCAGATGCTCATTGACAGCAGAGGAGAGGAACTCACTTGATCTTAAAGCAGTAGGATGGTTGGAAATAAGTCAGAAAGATGCCATCTACAAAGACTTCTTTAAAAAAATTAAGCATTTGGCTTTATGTCCCAAATTGCCCTACAAACAGAGAAGATCATGCGGAATGGTTCAATGTCTACAGCAATTTCCAGATAATTCTCACCTTGCATGACTGTGGTAGAGTGACCAAAACTGTTATGACACCAGCCAAGTTTATTGAAAAAGCAGCTGCCTCTGTATGATTTCTTCCAAGTGCATGTAAAATCTTACACACATCTTAGCTGCAATGTATGTTGGAAGCAATTCACATGAACAAATTAAATTGTAAATTGGTTCACTTTTATACCACATTTTGTAAAATCAGTGCTTAAATACAAAATGATTTAAACTTGGAAAAAAAAAACTTGAAGGATGCATCTAAAAGTGATGTTAATAGGAAGATGTGTAGCTATGGATGGAAAAAATGAAAGGTGGAAAATCAGTATACATCTTAAGTTATTATATAAAAAAAAGATGGATAGCACATTAAACCTAAAGAAAGTAAATGAAATAAAATGAGTAGGATTAACAAAATAGAAAACAAAATACAATACAGAGGAACAATAAAATGAAAATGTGCCCCTTTTAAGAGACTAATAAAATTGATAAATCCCTGGTAAGACTTATCAAGTAAAAAAGATAAAACAAAAATAGCCAATATCAGTGCTGATCCTATAGACATTAAGAATATAACAAGAATAAATTTATATCAGTAAATTTTAAAACTTGGATGAAATGGATAGATTCCTAGAAAAAATATAACCCAAATGACACACATAAGAAATCTTAAGCACATGCCTACCAAGAACTAGAATCTGGAATTTAAAATTTTCCTATGAAGAAAATGCCAGGTGCAGATAACTCCAGCAAATTTACTGAACATTTAGAAACCTCACAAAAATTATACAAATTCATTCTGAGAATAAAAAAGAAATGCTCACTTAATTAGCCCAGTATAACTGTAACACTAAAACGTGACAGGACATATAGACAAAATAACCATAAACAAATCATCAGCAAATTAAAATTAACAATATACTTAAAAGAATTGTGCCTCTCAAATAAGTTGATTTATTCCAGAAATCTTAGAAGGTAATTCAATCAAATATATACTCATGTAAAATGCTGATAATAGTGAAAACTGTGTGAGATGTGTATGGGAACTCTAGACTCTCTTTACATATTTTCTGTACATCTAAAACTATTCTAAAATAAAAATTTTATTTAAAAACAATCAAAAATTAAAAAAGAAAAATCATTATCTCAGTAGATGTAGAAACAGCATTAGGTAATATTCATCTTTCATTTACCATAGATCTCTTAAACTAGGTTTAGAGAGACATTCTTTGATAAATGTACCCGTAAAAACCGATAGCAAATATCATTTGGTGAAATGTTGAGAGCTTTCCTTAGTGATTGAGTACATACAAAGATGCTGACTATTAGTACTTCTCTGCAATATCATATTAGAAGTCGTATCCAATACAATAAGGTAAGAGAAAGAAATTCAAGGTATAATAATTGGAAAGGAAGAAACTATCATTTTTATTATAGATGATATGGTTCTATACAAAGAAAATTTAAAATAGTCTGTAGGTAGTTATTAGAATCAATAAATGCAGGTAATAAAGCTGCTAGATACAAAGTCAACAAGCAAAAGTCCTTTGTATTTCTATTTAAGAGCAACAACACAATGAAATTTATAAAAAGATGCCATTTACAATATTATCCCTAACAATAAATCTAACAAATAATGTGTAATTCCCCTAAGCAACAAACTATAAAATATTGTTAGAGAAGTTAAAAGGGATCTAAATAAATGGAGGGAAATATCTCATTCATGGATTATTGGAAGATTCGCCAATATAAGGATATAAATTATTCCCAGATTGATCTATGGGTTCAAAGTCAAATATTAACAATTTGATTCTAAAATTTATATGGAAATACTAATATGGATAAATTCTAAAATTCATATTGAAGTAACAAGTCTTGAAGAAGAATAAGGTGGGAGAACTTCTATAGGATATCAAGGTGTATTATACTATAAAGCTATAGTACCATATTTTTCTGTATATAAGATGAAATTGTCTAAAATTGTTAGAACAAAAATTGGAAGTTATCTTATACACGGGGGTAACCTGTATATTGATTTCTTAATGTTGGGTTAGAAAGTTAGGGGGTCATCTTATACATGCAGGCATTTTACACACAGAAAAATACAGTAATTAGAATTATTAGTGCAAGGACAGACAAGCATTGAAACAGAATAGAGAATCCAGAAATAGATCCACATAAATGTGGACATTGGATTTACACCAGAGGTGGCTTTGCAGAGTAGTAGGAAAATTATGGAATTTTTAATAAATCATTTAGGGATAGGTATTTGAGTAAAATTAAACCCGACCCTATCATATTCCAAACACAAAAATAAATTCAAGATGGATTAATACATTCTAATTTGAGGCAAAACATTAAGCCTAGTATTTATAATACAGAATATCTTCATGATCTTAGGGTAGAGGAAAAAATTTTAAACAGGATACACAAAGTATTAACCATACAGGAAACTAATAATAAATTTAAAGATTTTATTTTTATTGTTTTCGACAGAGAGAGAGAGAGAAAGAGAAAAGGTGAGGGTCCAGAGCAGTCTCCATATTTGTACAGTAGTTTTTGATATGGTTTCGTTCCACAGATGGGCACATGGTTGCGCAGGGCTCCTCCCCCATGGGAGCTCGCCCCGGTGAGAACCAAATTGGGGCACACCAAACTGAGGGCACACCCCAGTTCAGCATATGGGTCAGGCTGGGGTCAGGATTTGATCCTTGGACCCCGGGGCTTCAAGACAAGCCCTCAACCCACTGAGTCATCCTGGCATTCCAATAAATTTAACTATATTAAAAGTAAGAGCTTGTGTTTACCAAAAGACTCTATTAAGGGTGTGAAAAGATAAGCTGCAGAGTGGGACAGGATATTTGCAGCACAACCAGCAAAGACCTCACTTGCAGACTCACTGGTGTATAAATTGGTAGATCCACTTTAATATTTAATGCCAAACTGGTTTCCAAAGTTGAACATATATGTACCCTATAACTGAGCATTTTAGTTGTAGGAATATACTTATCATAAATATGTGCAGCAAACGGAAAAAAACAGGAATATTCATAGCAGCCTAATTCAAAATAGCCAAAAGTTGGAATCAGCCCACATGACCACTGACAATAAAAAGGAGAAATAAGTTGTGACATATTCATATAATGGAATTGTTTACAATGGTGACAGTGAACTATTGCAACAGAGGAAGCATGGATAAATATTGCAATGTTGAGCACAAGAAGCTAGACACAAAAATATATACTTGATTTTTCCAATTATATAAAGTTCAAAAACATTAAAAACTGTAGAGCTTGTGGATGCACACTTCCATGGTAAACCCATAAAGAACCAAAAGAAGGTGATTTCAATAAAAGTCAAGAGAATGATTTTCTTTGGGGGGAGAGAGACTATAATGATTAGGAGAGGCCTCAAGGGGACATTTGGGTGCTAGCACATTTCTATTTATTGATCTTAGTGGTGATTATATAGTCATTTGCTTTTTAATAAATCACTGAGCTACATATTTTGTGTACTTTTCTGTATGTATAGCATACTTCACAAAAAAAGGTTTTAAAAAGTTATAAACCTTTGCAAATGTAGAGATTTTTGTGGGACTTTTTGGAAGTGGGAAAACAAATGAACTAGTCTTACTGACTTAGCTGATTTCGTGAAAGCTAAAGTCCAACTTAGTAATGGGGAGTGCTGAGTTAGCTCCACTTGCTAGAACTGGGTACTGTGGGCAGGGTAGAAGAGGGAGATGGGTACTGAGCTAAAGTAAGCAGACTGGGTGGAAGCTTTTAGAAAGGCGGTTAAGGGGAAGCCGGGATGGCTCAGTGGGTTAAGCTCTCACTTTGCAGCCCCAGGGACCAAGGATCGAATCCTGGCCCCGGCTCGTGCAGACCCACGTGCTGAACTGGGGAGTGCCCCCAGTTCATTTCTCACCGAGGTGAGACCCCAGCCCAGTTCCTGCCCTGTGCAGCCCCACGCCCACCTGTAGAATGAAACTATGTGGAAAAACCAATGATGTGCAACTATGGAGACTATTCTGGGCCCTCCCCCTTCTCTCTGTCTCTGTATCTCTCTCTCTCTTTCTTTGTCAAAAACAATAAAAATAAATCTTAAAAAAAAAAAGAGTTTTAAAAAAAAGAAAGACGGTTAAATTAGCTTCCCCTTGGGCAGCTTGCCGCTTCTCCAAGTCTGCAGGCTAATCTAAAAAATGTAGACCAAAGAATTTCTGGACTGGGGATACAATTGAGAGCATCAATACCTTGCCAAAAACATGAATTAAGTGACCATATGCATACTCAATACCGAGAATTTCTGAATATAAGCCCACTCTGATTACTCTATGTAAAGCTCCAAGTCAACAATGCACCCACCAACTCTGAAAGCTTTCTTAGTCCCTCATTCGTAATAGTGAGCAAAAATTAAGGATACCAGACACCTCTGGAAAGTCTCTGAGAGACAACAACAAAAACAGCAAAAAGCAACTTGAATGAACTTGCGATCCGGAAGGAAATATAAAACTTAAAAAAAGGAAAACTATATTTCCAGAAACACATGGGAAAATATCGAATCCATTAAATAAAAACAGAAAGCCCTTATTGATTTGTAAGCTGTTCGTTCTGTCCTGTTTTCAGCATCTTTGTTCCGCAAATGCTAAATTTTCTTTGTCTAATTATATTTTCATAATCTGTAGGGTTAGAACCTGTATAATAATAATGGGTGTGAATTAATGTAAAACTGTAACCTTAAGAGGTGGGAAAACTACTGACAAGAGGTCTGTATTTTAACATTCTATCATGTTACCAAGGATATCTCTTCTGAGGCCAATAAAGATAGTAGCCTGCTCCTCTCATTGCATTTCACTTTGATTTTTTTCTCTTTTCCATGTAAACTTAAATTGCTCTTCTCATATTTCTATCTTCATCTCCTTGTTTCTTGGTATCTCTTCTCCCTGAAGATCACTACATTTCAAGCTATCAGAAAGGTATCTGACTAACGTGCTAAGAGCTTAAAACGTGCTGTCTGTCCCACCACAATCTCTTAGATTGTTTTAGTTGTAGTTGAAACGTATCAGACAGGCTCTCCATCCTCCCTTCCTGTTGTAATGTATGTTTTCTCTGGGCCTGCTGTATGATCCTGCAGGATATTGAGAGTTAGGGGGGTGAGGAAGGAGAGGCCATGTTTCTTTTTCTGACTTTTGAATGTGGTCACCTAGTGCATGCTGGACCTTGGCTTCTCGTGTGTGAGCTGTTTCCTGTATCTTAGAATAGAAAAGGTCATAATGTCTTGTGCTATCTTTTTTGATGTTGCTTTATAAAATACCTTACCCATCATCCTAATTTGTACTCCACAGTTGTCTATGGTAGTTATTACTCATCAGTCTGTAAGTGAGGATCATAGAATAAAAGCAGCCCTCACTAAATTCAGGACAGCTAGCTGTGTACGGTGTTTTCACGCAAAAGGTAACTGCTCAAATGATCACTTTTCATTTGCAGGCCAAGCCCTGCATCCTAAGGTGGCCCACAGCATTCTCAAAACAGATCTTTGCTGTAGCAACTGTCTTTGTTTATGCACGTATATTACAGTTCTTCACTGTGTTCTACATTTCAGAACTACAAGTACCTCTCATAGACCTGCTGGCCTGTCTTTTTTTGTGGCCCCTCCATTTCTTATTATACTTCCTCATTTTTTCTTCTGGGTTATTTTTTCTGTTGCGCCTTAGAACTTCCTGGGATTATATTTTTGTTTGTTTAAACAAACTTGGGCCTTGATTTCTCTTTGTAAAATAACACTTTTTTTAACTTAGAAAAATACTTCATCCTGCACTTTTAAAAACTCACCTGTTCACACATTTCTTTAACTTACTTATCCTTTGTATTCTCAAAGGAAGCACCACAGTACGAAAGGAGATCATCAAGAATAAAATCAGAGCCATTGGGAAGATGGCCCGGGTCTTTTCAGTTCTCCGGTAAGGATAAATCTGTTATTACAGTGTGGGATAAAAGCATTCTGAGGGTGAACTAAAAGTTGATTTCAGTTTTTTTTAGAATTGGAATTTGCTATTAGAACTCTAGATCTTTGGGTTGAGTGCAGATTGAATCAGACCTACATGTTAAAATTACCAGAAATGTTCTAGTGAACACATTTGGTATGAGCTCAGAGGTGGTGAATATAGTGGTTTAGTATGGACTCCGGAGCCATATTGCCTATGTTCACATCCTGGTTCTACCTCTTCTTAGCTGTGTGATCTTGTGCCTCATTTTCCTTGTCTGTAAAAGGGTGATAAAAATAGGGTCTGCTTTACATGACTATTAGCATAAAATTGTATACTAGATGGGAAAAATAGAATAGCAGCTGGTTATTAAGTGCCATTCATTGAAAAGCAAGACCTGACAGATTGTTTAAAATTGGAATCTAATTTTAGAGAAAACATCTCTTTCTTTGGGTCAGGGAAGGGGTGGGAAGAAGAACCTGTCCTCCATCTTCAAGCATCTTTTCTTCCTTCAAGTGCCTTTGAATTGCTGCTGAGTATTGGACACCCTGGCATTAACCCAGGGCTTTGCTCTTCCTTTGCAGGGAAGAAAGTGAGAGTGTGCTGACTCTCAAGGGTCTGACTCCTACAGGTACACTCCCTCTGGGTGTCCTCTCAGGAGGAAAGCAGACTATTGAGACAGGTGAGTATGAGAAATGCACCTTTCATGGAAGGTGTGCTCCCATTACCAGCAGTCAATGTAAAATTTAAAATTGGGGCTTCTTCAATAACAAAAGAATGAAATCTTGCCATTTGCAACTACATGGATGGACCTGGAAGGTATTATGCTAAGTGAAATAAGTCAGACAAAACAAACAAACAAAACAAACAGACTCACAGATGCGGAGAACAAACTGATGGTTGCCAGAGGGGAGAGGTTGGGAAATGGGCAAAAAAAGGTGATGAGGAATAAGAGGTACAAACTTCCAGTTATAAATAAATAAGTCACAGGGATATGATGTATAACACAAGGACTATAGTCAATAACTTTGTACAGTGCCAAATGGTTTGTAGACTTAGCATGTTGATCACATCATAAGGCATGTAAATGTAGAATCACTATGTTGTACATATGAAACTAATATAATATGTATGGTATGTCAACTATAATTTTAAAAAATAATAAAAGAATTTTTTAAAAATTAACTTCTGTCAATAAATGGTACTGGAGCAATTAGATATCCATCTGGAGGAAAAAAATGAATCTTGACCCTTGTCTTCATATAAAAATATTAATTCAGGGGAAGCCGGGATGGCTCAGTGGGTTAAGCACTCACTTTGCAGCCCTGGGGACCGAGGATCAAATCCTGGCCCCAGCCCATGTGAACCCATATGCTGAACTGAGGAGTGCCCCCAGTTCAGTTCTCACTAGGTTGAGACCCCAACCCAGTTCCTGCCCTGTGCAGCCCCGCACCCACCTGTGGAATGAAACTATGTGGAAAAACCAATGATGTGCAACTATGGAGACTGTTCTGGGCTCTCCCCCATCTCTCTCTCTCTCTCTCTCTCTCTCTCTCTTTCTCTCTCTCTCTGTCAAAAAATAAATCTTTAAAAGAATATTAATTCAAAATAAATTATAACTTAAATGTAAAAAGTAAAACATAAAACTTTCAGAAGAAAGTATGGAGAGTTGGCATTGGGGTAGTAAAGAGCCCTTAAATAGAACACAAAAAGTACTAACCTTAAAAGAAAAAATTAATTTCTATTAAAATTAAGAATTTCTGTTCACAACAAGAAGTGATTAAGAAAGGGAAAAGGCAAGTCATAAACTGGGAGAAGATTTTTGTAATACATATGTCTCACAAAGGACTTGTATTCAGAATGTATAAAGAACTACAACTTGATGAGAAAAATGCAGATAACAAATTTTTTTTAAATGGTCAAAAGATTATAAACATGTACTTCAAAAAAGAGGGTATTGGGGAAGCCAGGATGGCTCAATGGGTTAGGCGCTCACTTTGCAGCCCCGGGGACCGAGGATCGAATCCCGGTCCCGGCCCGAGTGGACCCATGTGCTGAACTGGGGAGTGCCCCCAGTTTGGTTCTCACCAGGGTGAGACCCCGGCCCAGTACCTGCCCTGTGCAGCCCCACGCCCACCTGTGGAATGAAACTATGTGGGAAAACCAATGATGTGCAACTATGGAGACTGTTCTGGGCCCTCCCCTTCTCTCTGTCTCTGACTATATCTCTCTCTCTCTCTCTCTCTGTCAAAAATAATAAATAAATCTTAAAAAAAAAAAAAAGAGGATATTGAAATGGCCAATAAGCATATGAAAAGATGCTTGATATAGTTACTCATCTGGGAAATGGATATGAAAACCACATTGAGATACCGCTACATACTCATTGGAATGGTGAAAAGGTCTGACAATGAAAATGTCTGACAGTACCAAGTGTTAATGAATTTGTGGAGAACTAGATACATTGATGGTGGGCTTGTAAATTGGTTTAGTCACTCCAGAAAACTGTTCACTAGGCAGAAAAGCAAGCAATTCCACACCTGGTATATATTGAAGAGAAATTAGTATATATGTACACCAAAGGATGTGCCTAAGAATGTTCACCTTAGCTTTATTCATAGTAGCCCCAAATGGGAAACAACTCAGGTGTCCATCAACAGCAGAATAGATAAATTATATATTTACAATGGAATACATCTCAGCAATAAAAAATAACATTGAATACATAAAAAAAAAAACATGGTTGAATCTCATAGACATTATGGTAAACTAAAGAAGCTAGATACAAAAAAGCATAGACTGACTGATTTATGTGATGTTTAATGGTAATAGAAGTCAAAATGATACATCCTTTGGTGGGAGAGTATTGGCCCAGAAGGGACACAGTAGTGGAAATGGAATGTTCTGTATCATTATCTGGGTGGTAGTTACACAAGTATATACTTAGATAATGTACTGAGTTGTACACTTTGTTTTGGGGTACATGATAATGCCTCTGTGCATGTTTTAGACATCAATTTTTTTTTGGTTAGGGTTTCTCAGAGAGGGAGTTTGTCTCTTCACTCACAAGCCATGTCCTGTTCCAGTGCTGCAGTGACCTCTTCAACCAGAATGTCCACTCTAAAAATTATATGAGCACTGACTCCTAAGGAGAGGGCTTTATGGAACTCTGGAGCGAAAGGTTGATGCTTGTCAGAATGAACATAGATCTGGTCAAGCAAGAGGAAGAGACATGAGATAACACCATTGGATGACTAATGCTAGGCATGAAAACTCAAACTTAGAGTTTCATTGCTTTTTTGCCCCCTTGCCTTATTGCATTGTTTCTACTTAGGTTTTTCTTTTTTTCCTTGTCATTCTGCCATTTCGAAGTAGTAAAAATTCCACTGCTATTGATTAATAGAATGAGCTCTTTTACCCTCCCCTCCTTTTAATAGGATTGAAGTCCTCCTCTTTCAAATTGAATCCTGGAATTGGTAGAGTTTAGCTATGAACATTTTCTCCTTGGAAGTATATAATTAATTTTCTTAATTTCTGTAGTTTCACACAAAGAACTGGTAAACTATTTCAGATTGATTTTTTTTCTCTCAAATAAAATACAGTTTCTTGTATGCAAAATGCTTTTCCATCATTATTTTGCTTGGTAATTAGTCATATGAGATACTCTGAGATCAGCTCTGACAAGGCATTTTAGAGTTAATAGGAAGTAACATGGGTGAATAAAAAAGGGAATGTCCTATAATGCCCTTACTTGAAACGTTTTGAAAATCTGCTGATCCACAAAGTTGTTTTAATCTGAACCAATTTTTTTCTAGATCTTAGAAGAGCAAATATGCCAATCTGGGATGAGTAACAAAAAAAGATTATAGATGTGTTATTTGTAGATTTGTTTATAATCATTGGTTTACCTTTTGTTTTCAGTCCCTAATATATCCAATTTCTCTTAGTTTCTTTTTTTTTAAAGATTTATTTATTGTTTTTGACAGAGAGAGAGAGAGATACAGTCAGAGACAGGGAGAAGGGGGAGGGCCCAGGACAGTCTCCATAGTTGCACATCATTGGTTTTTCCACATAGTTTCATTCCACAGGTGGGAGGGGCTGCATAGGGCAGGAACTGGGCCGGGGTCTCACCCCGGTGAGAACTGAACTGGGGGCACTCCCCAGTTCAGCATATGGGTCCGCACGGGCCAGGGCCGGGATTCGATCCTCGATCCTCGGTCCTCGGGGCTTCTAAGTGAGCGCCTAACCCACTGAGCCATCCTGGCTTCCCCTCCAATTTCTCTTAGTTTCTAATGTGACTATGAGTGTTTTAATCACTATAGGATTGTCTATTGAGACTTCAGAAACTGATAGAAATCTTCATGAATGCCTAAGAAGAAATCAACAACAGTCGGAGCCAACTTTTTAGAGCTTCTTATTCTGTCTTATTGATTGATAGGAACTGCGTTTATTTTGTCAGTTTCCCATCATAATCTCAGTTCCATGGGCTCGTTGGCAAACTGGAGCATTAGCTGAAAAAAGACCATTTATTGTTCATATAGCTTTACTTGGAGAGCTTTCCACCAACAATGCCCCATATGTCCTTATACCATATATTCATTTATACCCCATGTTGTTCCAACAGGGACGAGAGTAAGTTACAGTATACATACAGCACAGTGAAGTAAAATGAATATGCTTGGGAATTGGAACACAAAGGAAAACAAACAAAAAAAGCCAATAATCAGCCATAAGTTTGATTCCAAGCTTCTTAGTAGCCAAAATAAAAAAGAAAGCTAAGAACTGAACAAGATTCACAAAGACCATAAGATAAAAAGCAGATTGGTTATAGATTGGACTTGATCAAAATTAACTCTTGTGCTGCAATTGGAACCACGAAGAAAGTGAGAAGACAACCCATAGAATGGTTGAAAATATTTACAAATCATATATCTAGTCAGGGACTGGTATCTAGAAAATACAAAGAACTCTTATAATTGAATAATAAAAGGACAAATAATTAAAAATGGATAAAAAATTTGAATAGACATTTTTCCAAAGGAGACATACATATGGCCAATAAGCACATGAAAAGATGTTGAACATCATTAGCTATTAAGGAAACAAATCAAAACCACAATGAAATACCACTTTCCACCCACTAGGGTGGTTTTGATAAAGCAGGTAATAAGTGCTGATGAGAATGTGGAGAAGTTGGGATCCTCTCTCATAGTCTGCTGGTGGGGTTGTAAAATGGTGCAGCCCTTTAGATACCAATCTAGTCATGCCTAAGGAGATTAAACATTCAGTTACCATATGACCCAGCAGTTCTACTCCTGGGTGCATATCCCAGAAAATGAAAACATATCCAAACAAAAAATTGTATATGAATGTTCATAGCAACATTCATTGTAATAGCCAGTAAGTGGAAACAACTCAAATGTCTATCAGCTAGTGAGTAAGTAAACAACAGATGGTATATCCATGCCATGGAATACTATTCAGTCATAAAAAGGAATGATGTATGGATACATGGAACCTTGAAAACATCATGCTTAGTGACAGAAGCCCATCTCTAAAATCACATGGTATGAGTCCATTGCTATGAAATGTCCAGAACAGGTAAATCTAGGGTTAAGGGGCAGGGATGAGGGAGGAAAATGGGGTGATGAAAATGTTCTAACCATAGACTAGTGATGATGCCCAACTCTAAATATATTAAAGTCATTGAACTGTGCCCTTTAAACAAATGAATTTTATGGTATATGAATTACATTTCAGTAAAGAAAAATATATTTCAGTAAAGGGGGAAAATTCAGTTTCTCAGTTTTATACAACTGTTTTCTATAATGTCCTTCAGTACAGGCTGACCAACCTATCTCTGCCCTGAGAATACTCACCTGCGGAACTCTCGGCTGCAGCATTTACCCTGGGATAACTCACGGATACAGTCCTAGCCTTACCCTCCAGATTTTAAATCCTGATCATATGCACATCTGTTACATTAGGATTAGAGACGAGTTCTGTTTAGAAATAACTCCAAGAACAGTTGTTAGATTTTATTTTCACGTTGAAAACCAGTCACATTTGCTTCAGACTCAAAGAGCGTGTTTATGTAAAATTAAATGAAGGCGGCAAGCACTGTTTTTTTCTAAACGGGAAAAGGGTTAATACCCAATGCAAAAAGCAATTCTAGGAGAGCCCAAAACAATGTAAGACTAGTCCACACTTGACCACGTAGCTTTTAAAGTCTAATCAGGCCAACACACTGTATTCAATTTTAGTCAGTGCTTTGTTCTCCCACTTCCTAACGGTTGCATCAGTGATACAGTTTGAAGGCATTATCATTTTCTTGTGAAAGTTTATTTTTTCTATTTGAGGAGATTAGAGGGAATGTGACATTGCTTTAACACATGCCTACATATGGTTGACAAATGTAGACACTTGATAAGTTGATTCCAAGTTTCCATTTTTCACTTTGCCTTAGGAAGTCAACTTTCCATTCTCTCAATTTCTCGTCTCGTTGATGTAGAAAGCCACAGGAACAGCAAACTGTTACTGTTCATTATCATTCCCTGCCTTCTTTTTAAAAGTTGGTAGTGGAGGAACTGACAGGGTTCTCCTAACTAGATCTTTCTTGCTACAACCTGTAACCTTTTCATATACTAGGACTTTTACCGTCTTAGAAGAAGATGCAAGGAAGTTTACCTGTTAGTGCTAATTTTTAAATTGCTGCTTTTTCCATCATTGAAGCAGAAGAGGGCCTTCTGCATAATTGGCCTGCTCTCTCTCAGAGTGAATGGAAGCCAAATTGGTTGAAAATATCAGCCTCCCTTGTATCTCCAATCCCAGATGGTACATGAATTTGTACCCGGAAATGAACAGTTTTATGCCCTTGCCAGCTTAGTTCTCTACCTTCAGACAAGAAATAACCTCAGATTACAACCTATTTTTCTCTGCTTCCAAATGCCAGTCTTCTATTCAAAGGTCATTCTTTTTTATTAAGTAGTTAAAAGGGACGGACAGTTAGACCCCACATAAGTTGCTTGAGAGCAATAAGTAGTTTTCAATGTTCTTTGAATAGGACTCACCAGCAGCTCACTCAATACCATCTGAGCTAGTACAAATCAATGAACAGTTGTAATGTTAAATTATTTGACTCTGATTTATTTTGATATGTGAAAGTTATAAAGTAGCAGCTGGCTATTTAAAATCAGGAAAGCAACATAACTCTTGGTTTCTTATAGTCATCTTGACTGGCCCAATGGACTTAAGCTACAGATGCCATTAGCTGAAAGTTTCCCATGCTACCTAAAATGTTACAAATGCTAGGAACTCTCCCTACCTCAGTCATCCCAATTTAGTTTTTCTTAATAATCCTCTTGCTTCTCGAACTAGTGGACTTTTATTATGGGTGGGACTAGGCTACAAGGTGGGGCCCTGGGAGGTCTGTACTGCAGCATTGCCGTTGGTTTACTCACTCTGTTTCTGTCTTCATTTTTGCATGCGCTGCTCCTGCCTCTTACAGCCACAGTAGAAGCGGTAGAGGCCCGGGAAGGTATGGCCCTATTTCTATGTGATCATGTGTCTGTCTGCTAGTTTTCTAAAACTTTGTCAACATTTGAAATCTTCTCTTGTTGCACCACCAGAACTAACAGTCAGAAAAGGAGTAGGTATTGCTAGGCATGCTCACAGCGTAGCCTATAGTTGTATGAGTTTACATGACCCACTCCACAGCCAAGGCCTTGCTGGGCACTGTGTCAATGCAATGAATGAAGCTTCAGCAACTGGTCCTGAAGGGTCAAGTGGTTTAATTCTGTAGCCCTTCCAGATAGAAGAGACAGCCCTTTGCTAACTAAAAGTTCAAACAGGTCAGCCTCTTTAGTGATTCTAAAGGACATAAGAGCAGAGGCAAAAGTAGACCATTTAATTTGACTCATTTCTGCGCTTGCCCTCTGAGGCAGTCAAGCTAAATTATCCTTGTTTCTATGAAAGCAGATTTTAAGTAACAAATTATCCATGAATCTGGATGAAAACCATTAGAATTGATACTGTGTTATAAATTTAATGGTCTTGTTGTACAAGGTGATTCAAATGGGAATGCCTTTCCTTGACAGTACAAAAATTCAGTCAAAAAATACCTCGAAACAAATTTTTAGATGGCTTTGAACTTAAGTTCATCTCCTGGTTGTGCAAGATAAAAACTTGTCCTTCTAAACAAAAAGATTAGCGCTTTTGTTAACTTTCTTTTTGTGGTCAGTGTGATGTTTATGCTAAAGTAACTTCGATGTTCAACTTGTTCTATTGTTCTAGTGTCTCCTTTTTTCTCTCACCTTGAGCACGTTTCTGGCCCAGGAGAAGCTCTTTCCCAAATGTATCGGGGGCTAAGAGCTTGCGTGCTTTTTGTCAGGTAGTTTCTGCTATGATTAATTGTACTGAGCATCCATGAAAATTGTTTTCATGGCTTCAGCTGCCCTTAGGGCCTTAAGGAATTAGTAGCTTCAAGACAAGGCTAATTGAAATCAGATCTCGCCTATTGCTGTCACCAGACACGTGCTCCTAGCCACCCTTCTGTGTTTTTCTCTAGGGGATGCTGTGCTAAGAAACTTAGAGCCTGCCTGCTTTGTTGTCGGATTAAGCTCCTCCCTTTCCTGTTTTTCTGCAGCCATCAGAGGATTTTCGCTTCAGCACCGGATCCGGAGTTTTGAAGAAGCCCGAGGTCTGGACCGAATTAATGAGCGGATGCCACCCCGAAGAGACAGCCAGCACCATGACGGGCCAGGGAAAGTGGTAACCCCTGTACACCCAAGTACTGCGCACAGAAGCGACAAGGGGAGAAAAGCCAATAATGACTCAGAGCCCTGCAGTGGATCAGGTGGATCCAAAACTTAAGAACAAATTTTATTTATTTATTACTGGAAAACAAAACACAAGCAACTTTAAACAACTTAAACCTAGAGGTGCATTCATAATATACTCTGCATTTATCCTGTAAGCAAGGTGACCATTTTATAAATTCTTTTTAATTTATGTTTAATATATATAAGAAGTGCATCTGTTTTGTTTTTTCCCCTGTTCCCTAATTTTTAGGAACTGATCTGATTGTCTGATACATATGTGAAATTTTGTGCTATCCAGGGGACCATCCCCAAATAAAAGGGCCTTTGGAAACCTGCACCCTGGTTTCTGACTTGAACTACCCAGCCTTTTCTCTTGTCTTTAGAATCTGTTCTTTCAGACTAACACCTTTTCAAACGCAAGAGAGTTTTTTCTTTTTCCTTTCTACAGATTGAAAAAAATCTCTTAGATTTCAGTGGTTAAAACTTCTCTTCTTAAGGAAAACTTGATTATAGTAGAACTTCTAAGTAAATAACCGAAACCTGGAATTAGGGCCAACGGGAATGTTTTCCATAATAACCTACTTTCCTCTGGCCTCTCGATTCTTTTTAATATGTTCTAGTAAGGCAAGAGTTAATGAGAAAGTTTCTTAGACTTACTTAAAACTTGTTCCTCCAACTATGGGCATGATTGGTTTAAACTTCTCTTAGAACTTTGGAGGTTTCTTAACTGTTGCCAGATACTTTTGCTTTTACTTTTGAACCCCAGGTGAGTTATCCCATCTGCAAAGGAAGCTACATTTCTAACTGTTTTATGAATGCTCTCTGTAGAGCCTTCAACAGTAAGGTGCTTATGCTCTTCTGTGTATTGCATCAACTATTCTAGCATCCATTCTCCCCACTGTCTTTCTCTTTTTCTATGTCAGCATTTTTGAAACCAACTGGGAGAGTGGAAAAAAGACTAGGGCAGAATGATACCCTTATGAATTGGAAGTCTTGCTAAAGGGCATTGGATGACTGAGGATTTCATATCTTCTATATCAATTACAGAGATGTTTCTCCTTTCAACACTCATTCAGTTGAACTGTGTGTCAGTATCTGTCAGCATATTTTGGAATACCAAAACAAGTGTTCAGATATCAGGTTTGAATAATCTTGCTTTAGTTTTTCAAGTCACAACCAACTAGTGAAGGAACTTTTAGGGATTCTGAGGCTCCCCTTTTTGGGTTAGCCTGGTGACAGGGGTCATGTCATAATACTCACTGGCCAGTTTTGCAGAGAGTGTGGGTGTCTGGGCAACATTACACCAAAGTGCGTATTGATGGAGGTCCTTAATGTCATTTGGGATGTAGGAGTCCAGCACAAAAGCAAATACCTCAGATGGTACTAATTTGTGTTTGGAACTTCAAGGACAACAGAAACCTTTTGTTAACAGTTTCCAATTAGTTTATAACAGATCAAAGCATTTGGGGGATTGTAATCTGGTGGCTTGGATTGCTCTGTTAAAAAAGATAGGAAGGATATTGGACAAGGAGGTAAAACCTATGGGTTATGAGTAAGACCTGTTCAAAGAGGGAGAACAAGTCTTTTCCGATTGTCATTTCTTAACCTGGATATCCTCAGACTCCGCCCTCCCTCCTGTTCCTGTATAGAAAAGGCCACTGTTTTAGAAATCTCTCCTAAAATGGAAGTCGGTCCATGTGACACATTTGGTAGATGGGGGTCCCTTACCTGTTTCACCTTTTTGTTGAGGCTGTTGTTTTATATACACAACCCACAGGTAGAAACCACTCTTATGAGTCTCAACCAGCAGCAGGCAAGTAGTGAAATAGTCATTACATATCATTCTGAGCAAAAAATAATATTGTACTAGTGAAAAGAATGATTATTTGGGAATGGCTTTTATCTTCTCAGAAAGAAGCAGTAAAGCAAGTTTCCTTGGCAGAGGCCTGGCCACAGGACGTACCTTTACAGGTGCCCTTTGAGTTACTGAAGGATGGGCCAGAACAGAGAGGCGAGAGGTCGTTATTCAGGAAAATCAAAGTGAGTTTACAATAGAGCAGTAATAACTCTTGAAGGAGGTTAGTTTTGAAAATTCTGCTGAATTCTAAAGGAAAAGGTATGTCTTAGGTTCTGTAGAAAGCTGGGGAATTTGTGTATTTCAGCAATTTAGAAAGCTGTGTGTTAGGTGTGTCTGTATGATACAGACAGCTTTTTACAGTGAGGCTGGCACTCAGGGTAACTCCATATGCTCTTGCACCTATGAGAAGGCAGTTTAGAAGGCATGGACCTTAGGAATGTATTGTAATCACAGCACTTGTTCTTCACCCAGACTTCACTGGAGGGTTTTACCAGATTTTCCAATGTTTTCATCTAAACAGTAGCCCCAAGATGGCCGGTTGCCTGCCCTGGACTTACCTAGTGCCATCATTTCAAACATTCAAACTGCTGTCAGAGCTCTGAGCATTGCTGCTTTCTAAGCCTCTTCTTTTACATCTTCCCCCTGAATGTTCTAAAGATACTAAAAATACTTGTCTCTTGTTCTCCTTCACTTTGAAGTCCACAGGGACCTTATTTTCTTCAGCTTCTCTCATCTGGAGGGGGAGGAAAAAAACGGACCATTCTTAACATCAGTTCCCTAGATGTGTCGGAGGGCTCCTTTGTAAACTTTTGTGAAAGACCATTTTAGAAATGTGACACTGCCGAAGGACCAGTTTTCCCAGCTTTGTCTATGTCCACAGCATAAGAAATTTCAAATTGATCGGACGACTGCTGCTTAAATGAAGATTTAGGGGAAGCCAGGATGGCCCAGCGGGTTGAGCGCTAGCTTTGCAGCCCTGGGGACTGAGGACCTGGCCCGTGTGGACCCATATCCTGAACTGGGGTGTGCTTCCCATGCTGGAGGCCCCCAGCCCGGTTGTCGCCCTGCACGGCCCCCGCCCACCTGTGTGGAACAAAACCATGTCGAAAACTGACGACGTGCAACTGTGGAGACTGCTGTGGGCCCTCCCCCTTCTCTGTCTTTCTCTGTCTCTGTCAAAAACAATAAAATAGATCTTTAAATAAAAAAAGGAAGATTTAAAAACTCATCTAACACAAGTTCAAAATATACATCCTTTTTAAATCTCTGTGTTCTGAGTACCTGGAGCAAAAAAACTCCCAAAAGCCAAACGGGTGGGTGGGTGGGTGGGTGTGTGTGTAATGGGATGGAAAACAAAAGGAGCCTGTTTTCTGTAGAACCTCAAGTTACACTGGGGATGGGTACAGACGTTGCTGATTCCCTGACCTTTTGCAGCTAGAGATTAACAGCCAAGTGAAAATTGCTTATCACACTTTGACGGGCTTGATAATGGCTCCTTGCTTATGGGTAGAAAAATCAGACTCTCTCCAGGAATATCAGTATTTTTTATATTTATTGCCTTTTCTGTTCCTACACAGTTTCTTACCCTGATCATTTGGGTGTGATTTCTTGACAATGTTCAAAATAGGTAAAGAAAAACCTTTATTATGTTGTCAACAAGATACTATTTAATGACATTAAGGAGCAAGGGTGGGATTTTTTTAATTGGATACCTTTGAGGCCTTTTAGCCTTGGTATTGTCCCTTAGATCCTCTTCCGAGTACTTTTAAGACATGAAGTTTGAGGCAGCTGCTCTCTATAAGAAAAATATTGTAAGCCATGACTGCAGGAGGTATAGCTGGGCTTACTGCTCTTGGTCATTACTTGAAAGCCTTCCCAGCCTCTCAGATGAACAAGGCTGGGAGATTTCAGGATAGCTCAGCGGTCGAGCTATTGCCCCACAATTGTGAGGCCCAGGGTTTGATTCCCACCATGGCCCATGCAAACCCCATATGTTGAACTGCGGTGCAACTGGTAACCACTGGGATGGCTCAGCGGCAAAGGTTCTTGCCTCCCATGTGGGGGGCCCACGTTTGGGTCCTGCCCTGTATGTCCCCACCTGCTCAGGGCCACACCTGTGTGGAACAAAACCACGTCACAACTAACAGTGTACAACTATAGAAATTGCTCTGGGCCCTCTCCCACTTCTCTCCCTCACACCCCCCCCCCCAAACAATAAAATAAATCTTAAAAAAAAATGAGTAAGGCTGCAACCCGCTACCTCTGCCCTACCTCGTCTTATGTAAATATTGTAGCTGATCTCCAGAATTTTTTACTGTACCTTATCTATAAATGAAAATGGATTAACTGATTTAGGATATTTTGTGTGTCAATTAGCAGATTTTCCCCTCCAGTTTTGGTATTGAAAATTATTTCCAAATCCAGAAAGACTTGTTGAGATATTCTAGAATCCCCAATATTTGTTATAGTCGTTATAGTAACAGTGGAACCCACTTTTTTCCAAGGCATTCATCATTTTCTACCCAGGCCACCGAAAGGATTGCAGAGGGACCGTAACCCCACCTCCCATCCCTACCCCACCCCATCCAGTTCCGGGGATGAGGCTCCAGTTTTCTATATTATCTATGGTTATAACCATGGAGTCCACCTTGTCTAGCACCCAGCCCACATCTTTTCTGAAATCTGCCATAAGGAGTCAATGACAGCCTAGGGGGGCCCAACAGTAGCAGGAGGCGCGTCCAGATTACCAGGAGGACAGTTCGGAAGCGCTGTGGTCCCCCTTCAGCACCGCTGTGATCTAGCGCTTGTAGGGAAGCCAGACGAGCAGGTACGTGCAGAGGAAGAAAGTTGTGTAGTCGAAAATAGGGTTGCCACTCTTGAGTTGGCCAGAGAACTGTATTAATGACGGAGCTTTGTGCCATTAACAGTGTGTGAAAGAGGGAACCTATGTTATTAATGGTTGAGACCTGTGACCTGACCTGCCTGTGTCGAGCCAGCCAGAGTGAGTGGGGTCAGGGTTAGCTGCCCCATCTATGCAGTCACAAAGGTAAAGATGATACTGGAGAGTATATTCCCTCCCAGCAGGCCTTGACCTCACGCCCCAGCAACCTGGGCAAGACTAGCTAAGTAACACCTCTGTGTGAGACGGGGTTCTGCATCTTCTCTGCCACATCCTCATGCCACGTCTGGGCGGCTTGCAATCAAGAAGCGAAGACATGGACAAGGACCACCCCTCTGTCTGAGCAGCTCTCAGGTAGGGCCATGCGCACTGCCCCGGTTCCTTACTCTCTTCACATAGCAGTCTCCACATAACCCTTTTGTGCAAGGAGGAGATAGATCTTGTTTCGTGGCAATGAAGATGATTTTTTTTTGTCAGAGAACCTTTGTGAAGATAGTCATGAACCCTCATGTTTCTTTTCTCCGCACACTGTGACAAATAGCTCTTTTTCCTAATAGAATTGTCAGCAGGTATTTTCCAAGAAAGGATCTGGTTTTGCTTCCTAAATGAGGTGGTCAGGTATCTGAGACTAGGTGGTGTACTTTTTTTTTTTTTTTTTAAGGCTTTTCTGGATGATGGGTTATTTCCTTGGGCTTAGAGATTACTTGCTTTTTCTTGCTTTCAGTTATGTTAATATGACAGAAATGTTATATATTGGCTAGACATCGTTTAGTAAATCTTTTGTGAGTAAGAAATTAATTTGTTAAAACTTTCTTACTGTAAATTGGAAGTCATCTTTTTAAAAGGAAACGCCCATAAAACGAAGTGATAACTGTATTGGCTCCCTGTGTATTTTCTCTATGTGCTGGTGGAGGCACTTATATTTGGTTCTCACCCATTCCATAATTCCACAAGTTGAGGGAGAGCCTGACGTTTGATGTCTGGCCTGGCCTCTGGTAATGCCGAGGCCTTCCCCTCCAAAGGAAAAGAGTCCCCTCACAATAAAAAAGATCTCTTTCCCCCACCTCTTCTGCCCTTTAGTTTTAAACCAGCGCGGTGGCTGCAGTGGCTCTTCTGGTCCTCCCACGGAGAATCCCCGGCCTTGTCCGCAGCCTCCTTCCCAGCACTCTGCCCACCACTAGCTCACGCTCAAGGCCCAGCTCCTTCCGTGGCTTCTCCAGCAGAGGCTGCTACTTGAAGTAAAGAGAGAAAGCCATCCCAGAAAACGAAATCCTGACAAAAGATAAAAATAACTATCATAGTAATTTAATAACTCTGCATGCAATCCTAATAATAGACGTGGATGAATTCCATCTTTGGAGACATAGAAGAAGCCAGAGGGGGTTGAATGTGGAATTCGAAGTGTCAGGCCAGTTTCTAGACTCCTCTGAACAGTTGAAAACTCATGAGGTGCCATGGATTCGCAAGGAAAAATAGCCTCCACTGGGCAAGCACCCCGGGGCCTTTGGAGTGGAAAATGTGTCAGTGAGGGAATTCTATCCGGCACGGCAGCAGAGGTAGAAAGTCTAAATCCAGGGCCTGCCAGTCCTGAGTAAGGCAATTTTACTCCAAGGACAGTGACATCAGGGCCACGGTGCAATTTCTAGGCCGGAAAGCCAGCTCAGATTTCTAACTTCAAATAAGCATTTTGGGATCTTTCCTCATAAATAGCGTCCCAACTTAGCAATGCCCTTAGACCTCAGCTAAACCCTCAGTAAAATGAGGTCATCTTTACCCTTATTTCCAGCATTGTGGGAAAACAAAAAAAGTTTTTAAGCCTGGAGATTAAGAACTCAAATGCAAATTCACACTCACCCCTCACCCCCATGCCATTCAACCCCCCTTTCTTGGCTGCTATATGCAATGGCATGGCCTTTTGGTTTCTGTGTCACGACTTTTAGGTTTCAGGGGAAAAGTCTGTTTAATTTTGATGCAGTGGATTAGTAACAATGGTAAGTTACGCAGGCCTTTCAAGGTTGCCGCCGTCAGGAGCAGGTTCATCATAGAATTAATTCAAGGAGGTGGGAAGACAAGGCTACTCTTTGTTCGGAGGCCAGGACACTACCTCGCGGTGTCCACTGGCCAGTGGCTCCGCCCTCTTACCGCCTTATCTCAGTTTATCTGCCCTGGGAAAGAAGGCCGACGCAGGCCTGGTTGTCCAGCTTCTGCTCCGTGTGCCCTTTTTGGCTGCCTGAGTTAACTTGGCTGAGTTTCCCCTCTGAGCTCATCACTTATTTATCTTTGCCTTATAAAACTGCTTTCCAAAGAGCTGACAACCACTTGCACTTTTATCCTTTCCTAAGAACTAAAAGAGGTTCATGCAGCTGACTTCTCAAAGGCACCTCATCTGCGCCTTGTGCTTATTTGTTCATCTGTAAAAGGCTGACCGTACATCCCATTTGAAACCGGACAGTACTGTTGTCTTCTGTCCTGTTTAGAATGGTAGTATGTGGGGATGCCGGGATAGCTCAGTGGTTGAGCGCTTGCCTTATACCCATGAGGTCCGGAGATCGAGTCCTGGCCCTGGTCCATGCAACCCCATATACTGAACTGCGGCGAGGCTGGTAACCGCCAGGACGGCGGTGAAGGTGCTCACCTCCCACGTGGGAGGCCCTGGTTGGGTTCCTGCCCCACATGGCCCACATCCACCTGTGTGGAATGAAACTATGTCACACCTAATGATGTGCAGCTATGGAGACTGCTCTGGGCCCTCTCCCCTTCTCTTTCTCAACTTCTCTCAAAATAATAAGATAAGTCATTTAAAAAAGATAGTATTATATGTCTGGTTAGCCTAGTAAGACGGAGAGTGCGGACTGTGGTAGATGTGATGTCAGTGTAAAGGCTTCCTGGAAGCTAGGTAATGGGGGAAAAGGCCTTTGAGATTTAGATGCCGTTGACTCTGGGAAGTCTGAATAGGGAGACTTGCTACATCATGTGTCTATTATGGGAAGGGCTGTGCAAGGCCGACCTGAAAGCCTCACTCTCTAGTCCCACGGGGATCCACTCACCCAGCCTGACTGCCCAGCCCCAACACTGACCATACTTGACCTGGACTGGGTATTTTTTTACTCACAGATCCTTTACAGTGATTATACCACGACTCTTGGATTCCAGATGTCCCAGTTGTCAGCGTACGAGGGTCTTCCTAAGCCTCATACTGGGTCTTTTGTGTTTCTCTTCCGTTGCTTCTGTTCCCAAGCGGGTATGGCATAGACGAGGGTCCTCAGGAGAACTTGGTGTTAGCAGGAGCTGGAGTCCATCAGGAGAGAACCCAGGGGATGAAACCCATTCCAGATTTGTACTGTTGTCTTTCTCATCTGACTTGGTTTCAGTTCTTCACTATCGGGTCACCATGGTCTTCCTCTCTAGGGAAGTCCGAACTCCTCCAAAGGGGCAGTGCTTTCTTTGCTCATCCATTCGGGCTGCTTGCTCAGCTCCCCTGGCAGGAAGAGAACACTCTTCTGAGAGCACCAGTAAAAACCTGCTGAAAGCCTAGCTAGAGAACATGCCAGAGTCCACCCCTGCGGATGAGGCAAAGGAACAGCAGGTGCCCCCGCTCTGTCTAGTATGGGGGGCCGTGGCACAGAGCACTTGGCTGCTCAGGGTAGACCTGACAGTGACGTTCGAATGCCAGGCTCCCCGCGTCCGTCCAATAAAGACACTCCTCAAGAAAGGAGAGTTCAGATTTACGTCTTCTGGGATCCCGGGCTTCCTTTTTCTCACTTGAGAAATAAAACTGAATTCCCTGCTCACAGTAAAAAGCTACTTAAGTGCCATTTCCATTCATCCTTCCTCTGAGTTGACAGGTTGGTTTTCAGAGTGACCTACATTCCTGTGCGTAGCCACCCTCTTCTCTTCCTCCTTGGGAAGAGCCACATCTATGGTTGTCTCTTGGCTAATCCCCGCTTAGGGCGGTGGGCGTGGACAGACCTCTGTTGAGTTGGGTGTCTTGGAGCGTGGGCCTCAGAACAAAAGAGGGTAGGGGTGGGGCGTACTGCTGACCAGGATCAGATCGCTAGGGAAACAGAGCAGTTATGTAACTGTGTTTACTATGGCTCAGGTGGCTCTGAGAAGGCAGAGGTGGCTCCCTGCCCTGGCAAAAGGCAGTGCCAGAGATGGGGAAGAGTGACAGGGAGGCAGGGCCTTGTTAGATGATAAGGGAGTCAGAAAGATAGAGCATTGGGATGAAAGGAATCTGCTCTGTTGTGGACAACAGCAAAGGTTACCTAGGACAGCCTTCCCTAGCCCCAGGCTGAGCGTGCCGGCTGTCTGTGGGTTGGGCCAGCAGCAAGGACAGCTGAGGCTGGAGGGAGGAGTTCAGAAACCAGACACCTGGTTCTTTCTTGGCTGAATCTCCTGGCTTTGCTACCTTTCCCCTTTCATCTCCCACTTTCCAAAGAGGAGGATTCTGCTTCCTAAATACACGCAGAAAGGGAAGTGTGGGTCCAGGTGCCTCATGCTGTCTGCTCCCACCAATCTCTCGAGCTCTGCTGTGGGGCTGGGAGGGTGGTGGGGGGCACAGGGAAGCGTGGTGGAGGGTTCCTGTTAGAGCTCCTCCTCGGCCCAAGCACAGAGCCTAAGGCAAAGCAGGCTCTGGGCTGAGAGTGGTGATGAGCCCTGCAGAGCCCGGGCCTCAGTAGACAGGCAGAAGTCAGGACAGCTCAGGGAAAGGCAGGACCTGCCGGGCCTCCTACGAAGCTGCTTACTGGGTTCCCTATTCCCACAGAGATGACGCCTGGAGTCATCCCCAGCTCCTTGCCCATGGCTGCCACCTCCCTTTTGTGAGAAGCAGGAAGTTGGGAACTCAGTCAGCTCCGTGGCACCCTCTACATTAAATATTTATCTTAGAGTCCAGGTCAGAGCCCTAGAGAGTAAGAGAGAAGCCTGCCACCGGAGAGAAGGGGCATGACCAGGATTCCTGGACTTGGAAGATCTTCAGCGTCACCATCTTTGGAGAATAAGGAAGAACATGAAAGAGTTGTGCCCCTTCTTGGTCGTGAGGACCCTGACAGGTGGGGAGCAGAACTGGTAACAAGGGAAACAGCACGTCTCTTGTCCCTGAGGGTGGGAAGCGGATGGTGCTGAGCGGTGGGGAAGCAGGTGTCCGGAGCTTTAGAGGAGGGAAAATGCCAGCAGCCCCCCTCTCTGCAGCTGTCTCCTCTGGTCCTTCAGTGTTCCCAGAGAATCGCAGCTTCGTGGAAGGGGCCGCAGCGGGGATCGCAGCTCCCCGCTCAGTGCCATAAGTGCCTTTACAAAATGGCCTGCAACTGGCAGACTCAGGACCCCTGTGATCATTTACAGGCTGTTGCTTGGGAACGTGCATCTGCTTCCAGGTGTGCACCCAATGGTCCCACGTGTGCAGCCGGCCCCCTCTCCCCAGTCCTCAGCCTAAGCATCCTCTCCTGCCGTTCACTGGTGGGACTGCTTCAGGCTGGTCCACCACAACCCTAGCCCTTTCAGCCGGCGTGCGAAAAGGTAACGCTTGCATCGGTGACGGTAGAGATTGAAAAAAAGTCATCTTTTCTTCATTCCCTTCCTTCTCAACTTTTCCATTAAATCACGTGCTTGGAAAACACCTAAAGTGCACGGTGGCCTCAGGGCACCAATCTTACACACCCAGTACCTACGCAACCAACATTTTCACATTTTTGTAATTTATAACTGAAAACTCCCAAAATGGAGCTGAAATGGCCCGGTACCTATTAGCTGTTTGGGAGTCCCAGAGCTGAGCCGGGGGCTAGGAAGTACTCCGGGGTGTTTCCGTCGGCAGTGAACACTCACGGAGCGCCCCCACTTCCTCTCACGGGCCCTGTGCGCGCGCAGGGGCCTGGGGGACAGGGGAGAAGCGCTGGCCAGAAGGCTCCGGGGCCTGGTGTCGGGGCAGCGGGAACAGCGGAAAAGCAGCGAGATCAAAACAAACGCGGTGTGTGGGAACACCGAGACCCGGTCACCCCGTCCCCGCCGAAGGGAGCCGCCCTCATCCTCTTCAGGGGCGCGCCTCGCCCGGGGGGACCGCTCCATTCGGCCGGCTTCCTCCCCGGGCTGTGCTCCGCGGGGCTCGCACGTGTGTGCGCAGCGCCCGTCTGGCAGCGCGCGCACACGTGTGTGTGTGTGTGTGTGTTTGCACACGCGCCGACGCGCTTACGCATGCCCCAGACCTCCCTCCCAAGTACGCGGGGAGGCGGCGGCGCCCTCGGCTCGTGGGGCGCCCTGTCCCGTCTCCGGGCCGCCGGCCCCGTATCAGCTGCTGGCTGGACGCGGCTCTGTACTCGCCCTCCGCCCCGGCTCCGCCGTGCAGCGCCTCCCTTCCCACCCGCTGGAAATGTCGCTGGAAATGTCGCTGGAAACTCTGAGCGGCGCTCCCCGCCCCCCCGCGCCCGCCCCGACGCCGGCCCCGCTGTGGGGGCCGGGGGGGGGCAGCTGGGAAGCCAGAGCGGGCTCCCCAGGGACGCCGGCGGCCCCTCCCGGCGCCTCCGCGCGGCCGGCCCGGCCCCCTCGGCCGGGGCCACAGCGTCCCCGCGGCGCGCCCCGACGGACGCCACTCGCACGCCCGGGCGGCGGGCCCGAGCCCCCGCCCCGCCGGCCCCGCCGGCCCCGCCGGCCCCCGCCCCGCTCACAGCCCAGGCTGCAGGGAGGCCGCCCGCCCGCGCCTCTCCAGTCCTTCCTCCCCGCGCGCGCGCGACCCCGCGCGTCCCTCTCCCTCCTCCCGCGCCCGGCCTCGCGGAGCCCGTCCTGACCCGGTCACGAGGGCGGACGGCGCAGCCCGGACCGCTCCCTGCCCGCCCTGCCCGAGGGCCCGCCGCGGCCGCACCAGGCAGGAGCCCGCCCGAGATGCTGCTGCCCTCCCGGGCGTCCTCCGGCCCCACCACCTGCTCGCCGCGGAAGGTAGGTGCCAGCAGGCGAGGAGGCAGAGAGGCAGCGTGGGTGCAGGCGGGGAGGCACCCGTGCCCAGCCCGAAGGGAAGGCGCACGGCCCTGCCCGGGGGTCCTTGCCCCAACCTGCGGTGGGAAGAGGTGAGAGGTCCGCATCCAGCCCAAATAAGAGACGTTCGAGAAAACCTGTCCTGTCCACGTGGATGCATAGCTGGAAAATACCCGGGCTGAGCCCCCAAGGCCTGGGCAGTACTTCCAGGTGGGAGGGAGACCCCCCCACTAAGCAGAGCCACTGTCCTCCAGCCCTTTGGAGCTACGGCCAGAATGAATTCTGGAGGACCCCCAAGATTTCTTGGCACCCTCTGACCTCTGCCAGATGCGGGACCAATCCCCCCACGCCACCTCGGTGCCCCTGTCATCCCAGGAGAATGTTCTCTGACAGCTGTCAGGAGACAAACTCAGCCCACTGTTCCCCACACACCGTGCATGTCCCTGGGGATGTGCCACAGGGAACAGTGCTGGGGAGGGCCAGCCACCCCGGAGAAATCGGCGGTGTGGGGGTGCTTCCCGCTCCCCCTTCCTGCTGCAGAGCTGGATGAGCACAGCAGGGTGGGACAGACAGGCTGGGAAGGAGGCTGGGTCAGCTGACAGATAGGGACTGCTGACGCTGACCTCTACACTTGGCCTCAAGCAGTCTGCTGGGCAGGGAGGGGGTTGCTGCTGGCCTCCCCGGCCTCCCATTCTCCTGTGCCTCGATTTCCCCTGCAAGGCAGCGGGGAGCAGCAGGAACTGGGGTGTGTCTGTGTGTTTTGCTTTTTTTGGGTGGGAGCCCTGATTTGATCTAGCTGGTGCGGTGTCCTTGCCTCAGCCCTCTACTCCCCGCCCGCCCCAGCCAGGGACGGGTGCAGAAAAGCTGTGCCTCCAATAGGCCTTCGGAGAGTCAGCAGGAATCCCTGGTCAGACCAGAAACAGCGAGCTGGCGGGCCTTCTCTGTACCCTCCAGCCGCCCATGGCCTGATCAAGGGCCGGGTACAGGAGTAATCCTAGCCTCCGGTGTCCTTACACCCCTTCCAGTCTCCATAACTCTTGTGCTGCTCATATGACCCTCACCACTGCACCACTACCAACAGCTGACACAAGTCTGTCCCCACAACCCCGGTGCTGCTCACATGGTACCACCACACGTCACAGCCCTGCCCTGACGTTGTAACACGCACAGCACTTCACAAGACCCTCGCTGTAGTCCCATGACCCCACAGGCACATACCACCTAAGTGAACAACAATGCCAGACCTGGTCCAGCCCCAGAGGTGGTAAGGTTGGCTCAGCTTCTGGCCCAGTTCAACAGCACAGGTGAGGAGGGACCGACTCCTTGCCTCCGCCCTCTGGGAGCAAAACCCTTTGCACAGCCCCTGGGCCTCCATCCGCTGGCTGCCTGGAGCCCTTCCCCTGACCTAACCTTTGCATGGGGCTGGCCTGTCTGTCAGGCTTGCTGCTCCCAGGAAAACCCTCTGTTGGAAAAACAGCCTGGAGGTGTAAGAGAAAGTGGCATGCCTGTGAGAGAGACAGAGACTCAGCACCACCCCTCCGTGTCTAACCTTGCGCTTCACTACAGCTTCGCTATCTGCCCCCAGCCCGCACTGGCACCTTGAGCTCTCTGGGGCGTCAGTTTGAGCCCAAGAGGCCCCCAAAGGGAGCTGACACTCCTCTGAGCTCAGAAGGAGCGGTTCCTGCTGCCTGGAAATGTCCCCACGCCCTCCCGCCCCCTGGCACCTTGGCCCTGCTGGGCAGTGGGTGGGTGGCCTTGCGGCTGCCTGGGGCCTCTTCCTCCTGCCTGAGGAACCCCTTGTGCCTGCCGGTCAGCAGATGCTCACACAGGGCCTGGGGGAGGCAGAGGGAACTGAAACCCGGTCCCGAGTGCCCGGGCCTCCTCTGCCAGCTGCCCCAGTTCCCTCTGCCTTCCCTCTGGGGGAGCAGGTTGACTGTGCACTGAGAGCCCCAGAGGGGCTGGCCAGCAGGCCGGCCTGAGGCTTTGTCCAGCAGGCCCGCTCCTGGCCAGCCTCCCCTCCCCCACTCCCACCCGGACCTCCTGCCCGGGGCCTAACAAGCAGCCCATTGTACCTCTGGGAGCCGGCCCTGGCAGCCTGCAGGCGGGTGCCCGCAGTGGCCTGTTTCCTGGGTCCTGGAGCTCCCACTCAGCTGGCCCTGACCCCCTTCCACAGCTGTCCCCTCCTCCCCCACCCCGAGGTCGGGCCCAGAGGGCACGGGCAGCCCAGGCCCAGCAGGGCTTTCCCTCATCGCTGTCCCCCTGCAGAGGACACACTGAGGAGCTGCTGGCGCACGGGGAGGCCTCCCACCTTGACCCAAGCATGCAGGCCCCACCCTGCAGCCTCCCAGCTGGGCTCAGCCTGGACGACTTCATCCCTGGCCACCTCCGAGCCCACGTAGGGTCATCCTCCCGGGGCACGCGGGTGAGTGAGCGAGAGAGAGGGTTTCTGTGGGCCGTAGCTGGTGGGGACCTTGCAGGACAGGTGGGAAGCAGGACTAGAGCACTGGAGGGTGGGAAGGGGGCTGGAAGGTAGCTCGAGGGTGCCTCGCTGGCCCGCAGAAGGGTCAGGCTGGCCCTCGGGCCCTCACCGTGGGGTGGGGTGGGCTGTGCCCTGGCAGCCGTCCTTCCCACTCTTCTGTGGAACCTTCTGGGCCTGAGCTGCCGCTCCTGGCCCCTCCCCACAGGTGCCTGTGATCCGGAATGGTGGCTCCAACACCCTTAATTTCCAGTTTCATGACCCCGCGCCCAGGACGGTGTGCAATGGGTACTTCCCAGCAAGGAGAGATGCTTCCCAGTACCCAGGTGGGTCTGCTCAGGGAGGCCTGCTCCAGCAGCCCCGGGTGGGGGCGGGCGGGGACCAGAGCTTCCTGGGCCCTGTGTTGGGCAGGAGCGGTAGGGGGCCACTGGCTCAGCTGTGAGACAGAACGGCTGACACATCCCCTCCCCTGCCCCCACCCCGGCGCCAGGGGAAGGAAGTGTGCAGGGGACATTGCTGTGGTGGCTGGGGGGACCCCCAGCAGCACGGGGTGTGTCTCGGATTGGGGATGGGAATGTGGAGCAATGGGAGGCGGGTTGACTATAGAAGGGCGTGGGGGCCCGAAGCCCAGGACAGGCCCTAAGGACTGCTGGGGTCTGTGCTCAGCTCCCGGGCTCCTGGGAGTCCCCCCAGCCTAGGCTGTGGGGCCCAGGGACATCCTGGAACATCCTACCTGCAGGCCCACCCTGGGGGCCTCTCTCCTGGGGTGGCTGGCTTCCTTTCCTGAGCATTCCCTTGAGGCAGGCACGGTGTCAAGTAGTTTGTACATTTAACAGATGATTGCTGCACACTTAGAACATGCTGGGCGCTGTAGAGACGCTTTACAGGCCTTACCTCATGTACTCCCTCGACGTCCTGGCAAAGGCTTGATGTCTTCCTGGTGAGGAACTGAGCCTCAGAGATGTTTGCTCACAGAGGCTGAGCTGAGAGTCACACCTGAAGCCCTCCTGCTGCTACACCAGCCATCTGGGTGCAGAAGCCTCTGGGGACATTGAGGGCAGGGTGGCCATGTCTGGCAATGAGTTCCTGCCGCTCTCGGCTCTCAGTTCTCGACTGTGTGTCAGGCACCGTGCTGGGCACCGTCACACCCACTGGATCTCCCTGAACCTTTGCCATGATGACCCTCATCCTACAGAAGTAGAAACTGAGGCACTGGGTGCACTGGGTGGGGGGGTTGATCGTTGTGCCCCAGATCACACAGCCAGTCGGTAGCAGAGCCAGGGTCTGAATTCAGGTTCATTCCCTCCAAGCCTGGCATCTTTTCTGCCCCGCCCCTGCCACCTCCCCAGCTGGACGGTCCCCAGCATTCTCTGCAAGTAATGATTCCCGTCTTCATTTTGGATGGAGGCTCTTAGGACAGCCCCAGGAAAGCAGGGTGGGGTGGACACAGATTTCTCAAGACAAAATCCATTTTTATTCACTCCATCTGAAAAATAAACAAACAGGCCTGTGGGGCTGCTGGGAATGGGGAGGTTTGTAGCGTCTGCGTCATCAACTCAAACACAAGAAAGGAGATGTTGAAATGTTCAAACCCACAGGGATCAATGCTCTGAGGAGCTAAGGGGTGAGCAGGGTCAGGTGGGGCCCCCGTCCCTGGCTAATGCTCCCGTGCACACGCCCACAGACCCTGCATGGTATCAGACCTGGCCAGGCCCTGGGAGCCGGCCCTCGGGGACCCAGAAGACCCCCACCTCCCAGCATCCTCAGAACTGGTCAGCCACGTGGACCAAGGACAGCAAACGCCGGGACAAGCGCTGGGTCAAGTACGAGGGAATCGGGCCTGTGGACGAGAGCGGCATGCCGATTGCCCCCCGATCTGTGAGTTCAGGGCTGGGGGTCACCAATAGATGGGGTCCAGGGACACACACACAGTTCTACTTCTATGAATTAAAGTGGGGGCAACCAAGGCAGTACCCAAACATTTCAGACTGAAACAGGGTCAACTATGATGGGTTTCAGGGGTTGTGAGCCCAATAAAATTATGGGCCCTCATGTGTCTGAGTTACACAAGTGGTTTGTGATTTGGGGGGGATCTCGAATGCCCCCCCCCCAGCTCTCAAAGGCAGAGGGCCACTGCTGGAAGGGCTAACTGGCAGGGACCCTCTTAGTTTTGTGGCCCCAGGGCCTGGTACAGCGCTTATGAAATCACTGCTGAGGGAATGACTGGCTGAGTGAGTGAGAAAGTGAGTCCTGAGTGTGCAAGTGGGTCCTGAGTGTGCAAGTGGGTTCTGAGTGTGCAAGTGGGTCCTGAGTGTGGCAGGCATGGATGGGTCCCAGGTCCAGGCTCCGAGGGGCTCTGCCCTCCTGCCACCCCCATACCTCGGTTGAGCCAGCCACCTGCCTCTAGTTCTCCATCTCATCTGAGCCTGAGGTTGGTAACATTCCTGCCTCCCAGGGCTGTCTTGAGTCTAGGGTGAGGCAGGAGAGGTGAAATACTATTTTCCCCTATGTTACTGCTTTTATTTTTCATTACATAGAAGCACATGTTCTTGGTAGAAACATCAGGAATATAGAAAAGCAAAGAGAGAAAATGTAGACCACCCTAAATCTCACCGCTTAGGGATCGTCATGATGCAGATCCTTCTGTCTGTCTTGTTCATACAGCACATGCCATGGGAAGTTATTGTCATTAAAGACGCCACACTGGCTCACCCACTGGGGCTTCTAGGGTGGCCGGAGGGAAACACACAGTCAGGAGAAACGTGTACGGCTCGATATTGAGAGGGTGGTCTGACTTTGCCTTTTCTGATCCCAGAGTGTTGACAGCCCCAGGGACTGGTATCGGAGAATGTTCCAACAGATCCACCGGAAAATGCCAGGTGAGCCCTCTCTCTGCCTCGGGGGGCCCTGGCCCCTGGGGCTTGAGGGGGGAGGGGCAGCGAAGGGAACATGCCTGAGTCTTCCACACACCCCAGGCTCTGTGGTGACTGGCCCCTAACACAGGCTGAAGGAAGGAGCTCCCAGTGTCCTCCCTGTCCTGGGGGTAGGGGGACACAATGACCAGACACAGTCCCCGGTTTCCTCTGAGGGTACTGGGAAGCCACGAGGCCATTCATTCATTCATTCAGTCCCTTGAGCACTTACTGTGTACTGAGCACCATTCTAGGTTCTGAAGATAAAACAGGGAACAGAAAAGAATGTCCCTCCCCTAGTGAAACCTAAGAGAGAGAGGGAGAGAGAGAATGAACATAAACATTCAGCATGGTAGATGGTAGTTAGCGCTAGGGAGCACAAGGCCATGGAGGGCCCAGTGAGGACGGCTGGCCAGGGAAGGCCTCTGCTAAGTGACAGCAGAGCAGAGCGCTCAGGGAGGGAAGGAGTGAGCTCTTCAGGGTGGGGTGGGGTTCAGGGTAGGGGGATGCTGCACCGGGGCAGGTGAGAGGGGTGCATCGGAGACCCAGAGGCAGAAGCCGGCCTGGCACGTTCTGGAGCTTCAAGGAGAGACTGGACTGGAGTGAGAGGGGCATGTGGTGGGAGATGGGATCTGGTCACAGAGGACCTTTGGGCCATTATAAGGACACGGGCAAGAGCTGAGAAGCCCCCGGGAGGTTCTGAGCATGCTCTGACAGGTGATGGCTGGAAAGCCTGGCTCTGGCTGCCAGGTCAGGAAGAGATGGGGCAGGGCTGGAGGCAGGAGACCAGCTGGGAGACCTGGCTTCAGTCCAGGCTAGAGACAACAGCGTCTCAGACCAGGGGTACCACAGCCGGCCTGGTGGGATTCGGACAGAGTCATGAGAATTCGCTGACGGATTGGACGGGGCATGAAATCGAGGGGTCGCTGACGACTTTAAACCTGAACAGGTGGCAGGCTGGAGTTGCCGCTTATAAATGCAGGGAAGACTGGGAGGTGCTGGTGTAAGAGGCCCACAGTTTCAGAGGGGTGCGTCTGAGACGTGGAAATGTTAAGTAGGCAGTGAATCCGCAGGTCTGTGGTTCAGGGCCAGGCCTGGGCTGCAGATGGAAATAGCTGCTGGCACTTGCTCACAGAGATTTTGATGTAAAGCTTCCCAAGTAACTCTAAGGCTGTGCATCTCTGGAAGGGGCGTTGTGTTTTAAGCCAGAAGACTAGACAAGACCACCTAGAGAGATGGAGAGACAGAGGCCCAAGGACTGAGCCCCGGGTGCTCTGATGTTTCGTGGTTCTGAGCAGGAATCAGCCACACAGACTGAGAAGGGGCAGTCGGGCGGGAGGAGGAAAACCAGAGTGGCCCCTGTGGAGCCAAGTGGAAGAGGGATGTCAAACGAAGGAGGGGGTGCACTGTGACAAATGCTGTGATGGGCCCATACCACTGACCATTTGACTGGTCCTGTGGCGGTCACAGGGTCCTTGAGAAGAGAGGCTGGAGCAAGAGTGGGAGGCTAAAGCCCGCTTAGCAAGAAGGGGAATTGGAGATGGTGAGCTATGGCCAGCCATTTGCTGCGAAAGGAAGCAGAAAACTCCGAGAGCTGGAGGAAGGCGTGGACCTAAAGAGGGGCAGTGTAGTTGGCATTTGAGGAGCTGTTGGGGCATGTCAGCCTGCCTAGGAGATCAAGTGGGCTGGCTGGTCAGCAGCTTTTCCTAGGAGGCCCGGAAAGTCATGAGCACCGAGGGGTGGGTCTGGGCAGAGGCGGAAGGACAAGCATTTAGAAGAGGGTGCACAAGGGGACAGAGGGAGAAGAGGAAGTGCTGTTTCCCCAACATGGTGAGAGCAAGTCTCTAAGGATCAGGGAGAGGGTGTGTGTGGGAACCAGGGACGGAGGAGGAGGAGGATTTGGGCAAGTTCACTGCCCAGGTTGGCTCACTCAGGCCCTAAATCTGCCAAAGGCATTTCAAGCCCTCCCCAGAACTGCCCTCCTAATTCCTTCCCTCCCTCGGGACATTCTTCAGGCCCTGACTCAGCCCCTGAGCCCCTGCTCTAGGCAGGAGGGGGGCTGGGAGTGGCGGAGGCAGCCTCCCAGGGTGCCCCGTCCTTGTTTGCTGCCCCCTCCCTGACCCGGTCCTTTCTTGTCCCGCAGACCTGCAGCTGGACTGGACCTGTGAGGAAGCTCCCAAAGGTGAGGTGGTGCGCGGGGCCCACCCCAAACCCTGTATGGGCCCCTCCCTGCAGCCACACCTGGCTCTGGGGCTCCCCAGTAGACTTAGTTCAACTTAAGGAGTGTGTATCGCTCGTTTCTGGTGAGTTCCAAATCCCCTGGTAGGTGGTAATGAAGAGCCACTTCACTGTCCAGCAAATGCACAGCCCTGGCTGTGAGTTCCCTGGGCCTCTCTCTCCTCATCTGTAAAATGAGGACACCACCTACCCCAGAGCTGTTCTAAAGCTGTTAGTGCAAAGCCCATGTTTAGTGCTCCACCACCCCTGTTCACACGAGCCACCCAGGAGCGTGCGTGGGCGTGGGTGCCAGAACCTCCAGTGGTCACCCAGGCGCCCTCAACCCCAGCTCTCCCCTCCCCTCCCCTCTCCCTGTCTTCCCCCACTTTCAGTGGCTTCCACCCGTGCCACCTTTGCAGATTCGCGACATCTAGGGCCCCAGCAAAGACCTGCCTCCAGGCCAGGCCAGGCCTCGTCTCTGAGTGGGTGAGCCCTGTGGGGAAGGGCGGGAGCGCTGCGGAGGGGCGCGGGCGTCCTTATGGAACTGGCACCCCCTGGTGGCCACAGCCGGCACCGCCTTGGAGCCGGCAGGCGAGGCTCAGCCCCCTCTCAGGGTCTCCGTTGCTTCAGATACTCCCCTCCCCGCCAGGGCCTGAAGGGAATGGGCGGGCAGGAGTGGACTTTGCTTCCATTCCTGATCAGGAATGCTTCGTGATGCTTTTGTGGTTGGCAGCAGGAGCTCATCGCCCCAAAGATCCACAGGTCATATGGGGTAGGGGTAGGGGGCATGTCTAAGCTAGGTGTGGACCTGTGGCCATCTAATCCAAATCCTGAAAGAAAACGAGGGGCTGGAGGATGTCACATTTCCTCCCAGATGCCGCTGAGAGAGGAACCCCTCCAGATATGTGAAGGACATGCAAAACACAGGCCCAGCCTGAGCCCCCAGCGCCTGGGGTGCCCAACCCCACCTCGGGAAGAATCAATGAGGGTCTTACTCCTTTCTGGGGAGGGAGTAACCTCGTTAGCATAGTCATAACATCACCAAGATTTGGATAGAGTCTAAGAGCTCAAGACTTGGATCCAGAGTTCTGGATTCAAGCCCACGGTGTACTGCCACTAGCCACGTGACCATGGACAACTTAACCAATCGAAGCCTCGGTATCTCCCTCTGTTACATGGGGAGTAGGACAATTGTGAGGATTAAGGCACATAAGCAAGTCTCCACAACATTATTAATACCCATACAGGCTTGATTATGACTAGAGCTCCCTTAACTTAGGAACGACATGTTCCAAAATAGAGAATAGAGTCCTAATTACAGCCAGCAAACCCTGACCCTGGGGTCAGACACTCATTCCATCATTTGATAAGCTTGGTACAGTGATTCCACTTAGTGGCAACATTCAGATTTGACAGAGGCTGGAACATTTAAGCCAGCCAAGAAGGGAGCCTTGGGGAGGCGGGAGCAGGGGCCTAAGGCAAATGTGACAGTGCACCTCCTGGAATGTGGCTGGAGGAGGCTCCCAGATGACGTCACTGAGTCCAGCACCCTCAGGGAACTAAGGCCCTGGAGCAGAAATCACTTGCCCAGGGCTCCTGAGCCAAGGCTGTAGGCTCTTGCTCTGCTCTGGGTTTTACTTGGACTAGGATGTAGTCCCACACCTTTGGGCACGGGTGCAAGACCAGTCGGCATGGCAGAAAGTCCAGCTTCATGAAATAAACACAAGCATACGTAGCCACAGCCTTGGGGCCAGACTGAACACACATGCAAGCTGTTCACCAAGGCCAGCAGGAAAGGGCCTGGCCACTCAGGGAGCAATGTGTCAGGCCTTCTCCTGGGCATCTCATGTCCCCTCACCTAGGCCTCAGCACACCCTTACACAGGTGGGACGCGTGCTCACCTTATAGGTAGAGAATCTGAGGCTCTGAGAGTCTGGTAAGTTGCCAAAAGGTAGCACAGCTAAGTGGTGGAGCTGGGATTTGAACTTGGACCTCATAACTTTCCACTGTTTAAAACACTGCTCCACAGCCCAGGGCAGGTGGGGAGGCGGGAGGGGTGCAGATCCCTCTACCAGGGCTGTGTTCTCACTTCCTCCAGTTTCTCTAAAAGAAAACTGAAGAGGTGCCCTTCCCTTTCTCTAGAAGAGGCTGGGATCTTTCTGAAGAGTTTCCTAGAAGCACCTTCAACTGTAATCCTGGAACATCCTCCACCCTGCCCCACACCCCAAATCAGGTAGCCTGCCCAGCACCCTCACCACACTGCCTCCAGCCGCCAGGCCCCTCTTGCGGAAAGAGCCCGGATAATTGGGGCCTGTGCAGCCAGGAGAGCCCAGAACCCTTAGGAGGGGATTGGTGGGCATAGGGGTGGTGCCGTGGCCTGAAAGCCTGCTCTTTGAGCTTGCTTAGTGTCACAGTACCCCTCGACTCAAGCTGATGCCCACCCACATCTATGCAGGTGCCCAGGTGCCGAGAGAAAGCAGACAACATCTGGACCGAAGAATCTTGGAACCAGTTTCTGCAAGAACTAGAGACTGGGCAGAAGGTGAGTGTGGGCTTGGTCCTCTGGGGGTGGGCACAACCCTCAGCTAGTGTGTTTTGGAAAGCAAGTTCACCTCCTCTGCCTCACCCTTCCCACCCTCAGCCCAAGAAACCACTGGTGGATGAACCTGTTGAGAAGCCTTCCCAGCCGATTGAGGTGAGTGCTGCAGGGATGGTGGTAGGGAGGGGAGACAGCAATGTTGGGGGACAAATGAGGGACATTCTGGGTGGTATTGGCCCCAGTGACTATGGGCAAAGGCCACGGACCCATCACGGTGATCTTCTCCAGTCCCGTACAGTTTACCTCTGTATCCCCATCACCCACGACAGTGCCTGGCATGCAGTAGGCACTCAAACATGTGTCGAATAAGTGTGTTGACCAAAGCAGAAGCAAAGCAGGGAGTGGTCCGTGTGGACTGGAATAGTCAGCAGTATTCTTGGAGGTGGAGCCGGGCTCTAGAGTCAGGAGGGCTCAGTGAGGCAGAGAGAAGCCACTCGGGGTGGGGGAGGTGCAGAGGCAGAGGCTGGACGGCTGGATGGGCAGTGGGAGGGGAAGCAGATTGGGGACAGCGAAGCCGGTTGTGGAAGGCCATAGAAGACTTGATGGGAGAGGGAACTAGACACCCTGCCGGCTCTTGAACAGAGACATGACAAAAAGTACTACTGAGGCACTATCAGGAAGTCCTAAGGGACTATCCTGGGAGAACAGATGGGTGAGCTGGGTCGGAGGGAGGGGCCCGTGAGAGGCTGTGGCGGGGTCCTCCTGACATTCTGAGACACACCTCCAGGCAGGCATCCAGGCAAGGAGCCTGTCTGGCCAAGTGTCCTGAGCCCGCCCTTTCTACAAGCACTGTGTGCTTATCTGGCCTTTGGCCAGCGCCCCCCTGCCCCAGACTGCACTGCTTTCCCGCCCCCTCCCCCTTCCCACGGCCCAAGGCTGTCCCCATCGCCCACCCCAGGTCCTGCTGGAGAGAGAGCTGGCCAAGCTGAGCGCGGAGCTGGACAAGGACCTGCGGGCCATCGAGATCCGGCAGCCATCGCCCCAGGTACCGGCCTCCCAGGCCCGTCCTGGGGGACCCTGGGTCCCGGAGCCTGCAGCCGCTGGGCTGGGGTAGAAGGGCCGGGCCGGCAAGAGGTGTCCCTCCGGCCCTCTCAGCGCGACCTTGGGCAGACGTCACCCCTGCTTGCGCACTCCGCTGCAAAAGGCTGGGCGTAGACTTTGCCAAGCGACCCCCAAGAACCCTTCCAGGCCAACTCCGCGTCAGCCTGGCGTCGGGGTGCCCCCGAACCTCAGCCCGCAGGGACCCCGACGCCCAGCCCGCCCGCTTCCCTGCGCCTCCTTCCCGCTTCCGCACGCACCTCCCCCGGCTCGTCGGCCACTCCTGGTTCCCCGCCCGCCCGCGGCGACTCCGGACCCGCGTCCCTGCGCCCCGCCCACCCGCCCGCCCTCCTTCCGAGCCGCCAACTTTTCCGGAGGCGGCGGCCTCGGCGGCTGCGGGACCGGGTCCCGTGCCTGACCGCCGTGCCCCCTCCCCCCAGGGCTCTCAGGCGCCCCGACGGCCCCGGGAGCCGCGGCCCCCCGCGCGGTGAGTGGCAGGCGCCCGCCCAGGGCGCTGGGGTGGCGGCCGGGGACGTGGCGCGGGGAGGGCGCGGGGCGGGGGAGCCCCGCGGAGGCCGGCCAGTGGCGCGCAGGGTGCGGGGCACCGCCGGGCTCTGGGGGCTCCCCGGTGCCCGGAGGGAAACGAGCGCCAGCCGAGGACCGGGCGGCCGCGGCCGGCGCTTCCCGGCGCGCACCCCTCCCGGCCTCGGCCGCGCCCTTTCCCGGCCCACAGCTCGGCAAGTAGAGCGCCCTGTGGCGAGTCCAGGACCCGGGGACGGCTGGGGAGGAGGCAGCTGCCGGGTAGGGCGTGAAGTCACACAGGTGGTTCCTTCACTGTGTGCCCGCAGCCCGGTCTCCGCTTGGAGCCCCAGCTTCCCTCATGCACTTTACCGGGGTTCCTCCCGGCCCCTGAGCCCACACAGAATGGCGGATGGAGGAAGCCCCTTCCTAGGCCGTAGGGACTTTGTCTACCCTTCTTCATCCCGAGGTAAGGACCAGATCCTGCCCCTTTTCTTACCCTGACGCCCGCCACGATGCTCCGGATATGCTGGTGCCCCCCCACCCGCCCCCGGGTTGGAGGTGGCAGGAAGATCACAGAGCCCCCGTTTCCACTGGGGCCCTGGGTGTGTGGGGGGCAGCTAACCCCATCCCAGCCGCCTCCCTGCCCCTGTCCTGGCCTTCCCAAGCGGAGCTTGTGCTTCTTCACAGACCCTAGTGCCTCAGAACGAGGGCTCAGCCCTGCCAGGAAGGAAGAGAAGAAGGTAAGGGGGTGGGGGCATTGGGGACAGGGTGCAAGAGGGGCCGGGGGTGGCTCCTAGTGACCACTTGACTGGTGTCCCCTGTCTTCTCCTGCATAGAGGAAGGCCGCCAGGCTCAAGTTTGACTTCCAGGCACAGTCCCCCAAGTAAGTGGCTTCTCTCGCCTGCCCTGCCCCTGGGCCGGCTCTGCGCTCTGAGGTGGGTGAGGGGAGCACAGGATGCAGCGGGCATCCCGGGTGGAGGGGACTCTGCCTTTGCTGAACAGGGCCTGAGGGGAGGACCTCAGCTCGCCGGTGTCCTTGCTCTGCCCTGCAGGGAGCTGACGCTGAAGAAGGGCGACATTGTGTACATCCACAAGGAGGTGGACAAGAACTGGCTGGAGGGCGAGCACCATGGCAGGCTGGGCATCTTTCCTGCCAATTACGTGGAGGTGAGCCGCAGCCCCGGAAGCCAGGCGGCTGTGCAGAGCCCGCATGTACCCCTGGCTTCTCTGTGGAGCTGGCTGCCACACCTTACAGGTTTCCAAAGATGGGAAACAGCTCCAGGGCAGGGGCCGAGTCTCAGCCTCATCCATGCCCTTGGCCCCTACAGGGGCAGGCCCAGCACTTGGCCTGTACTCAGGAAATGTTTGTTAAAGGAGGGCTAATGGTGGAGCCCAGCCCTGCGGAGAACCAGCGGCCATCACTGCCCCAGACTTGCACCACACAGCATCCACCTCTCTCAAGCTGCCTTTGGGATAAATCCTAGTTGCAACTGGAAAAGATGTGAAGTGTGTGACTCTTCAAAATCACCTATGCATGTACCATCTCCTTCACGTGTACAGTTGACCCTTGAACAACACAGGGGTTAGGGATGCTGACCCCCCTGTGTGGTTGAAAGTCTATGTATAACATTGGCTCCCCCAAAACATAACTACCGGTACTAATGCCTGTTAACTGAGAAACAACACGAACAGTTCATTAGTACATATTTTGTCTTCTACAAATTACATACCACCATGTTTCCCCAAAAGTAAGACATCCCCCGAAAATAAGACCTACTTACAGTTTTGCCTCTTGCTGAAATACGTATAAGGCATCCCCCCGAAAATAAGACCTAGCGCATCTTTGGGAGCAAAAATTAATATAAGACACTGTCTTATTTTCGGGGAAACAGGGTACGACACTGTCTTATTTTCAGGGAAATGGTATATTCTTTTTTTTTTTTAATTTTTATTTTTATTGTTTTTGACAGAGAGAGACAGAGAGAAGGGGGAGGGCCCAGAGCAGTCTCCATAGTTGTACGTCATCAGTTTTTCACATGATTTCATTCCAAGCAGGAAGGCGGGGGCCTGGGCAGGGCAGGAACCAGGCAGGGACCTCCTACATGGGAGGCACACCCCCACAAGCAGGGGGCTAGACCTGGGGCTTCCCACAGGGGAAGTCTGCCCCTGCAAGAACCAAACGGGGGCCACTCACCTCAGTTCAGCATATGGGTCCACACAGGCTGGGGCCAGGATTTAATCCTCAGACCCTGGGGCTGCAAGGCAAGCACTTAACCCACTGAGCCATCCCAGCTTACCCTCATACAGTATTCTTAAATTAAGCTAGAGGGAAAAAAATGTTATTAAGAAAGTCATAAGGCTCTGGGCCCTTCCTCCTCTCGCTCTCTCTCTCACCTCTTGAACAATAAATTAAAAAAAAAAAAGTAAGCCAGGATGGCTCAGTGGGTTAAATGCTCGCTTTGCAGCCCCAAGGATAGAGTTCCAACCCTGGCCATGCAGACCCATGTGCTGAACTGGGGCGTGCTTCCCATGTGGGAGGTCCCCAGCCCAGTTCCCACCCTGCGGGGCCCCCACCCACCTGTGTGGAATGAAACCATGTTGAAAACTGATGACGTACAACTATGGAGACTGCTCTGGCCCTCCCCCTTCTCTCTCTGTCTCTCTGTCAAAAACAAATATTAAAAAAAAAAAATTGTAAGGAAGAGAAAGTACATACATATATTTTATGCATGCATGACATAACCTTTTGCAATATTTTTATGCTACGTGGTTCATCTGCGAGTTTTTTCAAATTGTTGCAAATCTCCAATATATTTATTGAAAAAAAATTCACATATAAGTAGACCTCTGCTGGAAGTCAACTGTATCACCTCCCTCATTACTCTCACTAACCTGGGAAATATCAGCCCCATTTTACAAATGGGCTTGCTGAGATTCAGAGATAAGTTGTTGCAGAGAGGATCCAGAATCTGAATGCAGAGATGGGTTCTGCATTTGATAGGTATAGGGCTTTAGATTACCTTTGGTATTTGTGTCTTCTAAGGAATGTCACATTGTCTAATTTATTACCTTAAAGTTGTTCATAATATTTCCTTATTATCCTTTTAAAATGTCAGTATGATCTGTAGGACCTGTAGTGATGTCCTTCCTTTCATTCCTGATATTGGTGACTTGTGTCTTCTCTTATTCTGGCCAGAGATTAGGTAATCTTGATTTTTTTCAAAGAACCAACTTTTGATTTCATTGATTTTTCTCTATTTTTGTTTTCCATGTCATTGATTTCTGCCTCTTTGTTACCTCCTTCTGCATGCCTCGGGTCCATTTGCTCTTTTTTTTCTAGTTATTTAGAGTAATAGTTTAGATTATTGACTGAAGCATTTTTCCCTAATATAAGCATTTAATGCTATGAATTTTCCTCTAAGCATTGCTTTAACTACATCCCACAGATTGATTTTTTTTTTTTTTTTAATTTAACCCAATCTGTTTTTCACTTCCTTTGTGACTTCCTCTTTGGCCCATGGGTTGTGCTGCTGTTTAAGGTAGGCTCTTGGTTTGACAGGCACCAGTAGCTCTCCCCTACCCACAGGACGATCTCTCTTGATCCTGAAATTCCACAAGGCATATACAGTATTCTGCATTGTTAAGTCATGTACGTCTTAGTATGAAATAGTTTATTAGCCTCTTGATTTTTATGAATAGAGTGAAGTGAAGAGAGCTTGGGGATTCTGGGCGCCTGGTGGGGTCCAGGGGAGGAGGAAGAGGGATACTCAGTTCTCTACAGTTAAAATGTTAGGTCCTCTCTTTCCCTGCTCCTTGAGACCCCGGGACCCCTCATTTTCTTCTGCCCTCCACATCCAGCTCTCCCATTGGACTGGCTTCCATCTTGGCACTGCCACTGCCACTGCAATAATGCCCACTCCACATTCCGCTAGTGGGAACTTCCTCACCACCCCCTGGCTGTGCTTGCCCATGGCCCCCACAGGCTTGTGCCTGGTGCCTGTCTCCTCTCTGGCCTGGGCACAGATCTTGCTCGTACCACCTTTGTCACCTTCTGCTCCCAGGAGCCCCAGGCCTGTCTCACGACCTTTCTCCCTCCAGGTGCTGCCTGCAGATGAGATCCCCAAGCCCCTCAAGCCCCCGACCTACCAGGTGTTGGAGTATGGAGAAGCTGTGGCTCAGTACAATTTCAAGGGGGACCTGGACGTGGAGCTGTCCTTCCGCAAGGTGCGTCCAGGCCAGAAGTGGGGGCAGGCGGGGGCTGGGGAAGAGACAAGGAAATACGTGCAGAACATTTTTAAAAAGAGTCAGGTATACCCATCTTTATTCAGTATTTTAATTTTGTTCCTCTCAATCTCTTTAGATATGCTTCCCTTAATTTAGCCACCCCTCTCCCTTTTTTTAAGTCCAAAACTTCCAGAATTGTTGTGCCTTTTTCAATTCCAGATTGGTAGGCTATGTGAGGATCACAATTATCTTTTTTTTTTTTTAAAGATTTTGTTTTTATTGTTTTTGACAGAGAGAGAGAGATACAGAGACAGAGAGAAGGGGGAGGGCCCAGAACAGTCTCCATAGCTGCACATCATTGGTTTTTCCACATAGTTTCATTCCACAGGCGGGAGTGGGGCTGCACAGGGCAGGAACTGGGTCGGGGTCTTCACCCCGGTGAGAACTGAACTGGGGGCACTCCCCAGCTCAGCATATGGGTCCGCATGGGCCGGGGCTGGGATTCGATCCTTGGTTCCTGGGGCTGCAAAGTGAGCGCTTAACCCACTGAGCCATCCTGGCTTCCCCCACAATCATCATTTTTAAAAGAATAAAATGGAAATACTAGAATGCCTTGCATGTAGAAAGGGTATTCTATCAAACTTTCAGGCTGTGTGTGTGTGTGTGTGTGTGCGTGAGGACGCACCTGCTGCTCTCAGGGAGTTTGTTTTTTGATGTAGTGGGGACAGGTTCACCCAGCTTGGTGGCAGGGACTGGACCCAGTCATGGCAGTGATGGCTAATGGTGGCTAATGCCTATCCAGTGCTTCTTACCCGTCTGTCATTGATCCTGTGCTCCTCACAGTAACAGTATTGTTATCCTCACTTGAAATGTGAGGAAACCAAGGCTCAGAGAGGCAAGGTAACTTGCCCAAGGCCACACAGCTTAAAATCGGCAGAGCCGGGTTTGGATCTATGTTATTAGCCTCCAGTTTCCCCTATGACTGGAACAGAGAGCTGAGAAAGAACTAGGAACTCAGAGGGGATGCACGGAGGCTTCCCAAAGGGGCAGGACTTGATCCGAATGCAGCACCTCGTATTGTGGGAATAGCTTAGACTTCTGCTCACTGCCTTAGGCTGCCTGGGCTTGGCTCCTGACTGCCACTTTCTACCTGTGTGACCTCTGCATAACCTGCTGACCCTCTCTGAGTCTGATCCCTCTGGGCAAGGGGTTAGGTTTAACACCCTTGGCTGTGTGGTGCCCAGGAGGCCCCGTCTGCTGACTGCTTCCTCTCCCCAGGGGGAGCGCATCTGCCTGATCCGCAAGGTGAATGAGAACTGGTATGAGGGCCGCATCTCGGGCACAGGGCGCCAAGGCATCTTCCCGGCCAGCTACGTGCAGGTGTGCCGGGAGCCCCGGCTCCGGGTGTGTGACGATGGCCCCCAGCTTCCTGCATCTCCCCGCCTCACCACCGCCCGTCTGGCCACCCGTCACCCCAGCTCCCCAGTAACACCACGCAGCCCGGCTGACTCCACGGACTGGGGGGGTCGGACCTCTCCCCGCCGCACCGGCTTCTCCTTCCCCACCCAGGAGCCCAGACCCCAGACCCAGGTAAGGTGACCTGCCTCAGATAGAGAGCTGACCCCCACTCCCAACACTGTATCCCCTATTCCTGTGACCAGGCCGTACTTCAGAATCCTTCCCAGACTCCCCAAGGACAACAAGGGGGTGGGTGACTGAGCAGAACTGCATCGCAGCTCCACCTTGGCCTTGTGGACCTCAGAGCCCTCGAGTTGGTTCTGGCTCTTTGAGCTGCAGTCCTGGGAGGATGGGGCAACCATCCAGCTCTCAGTGGGACCCCAAAGCCAGCCCAGGCCTCCCGACCCTCCAGACTTCACTTTGTGATTTGCCTGCATCAGCCTCTGGGTCAAGGTGGGGTCTGGAGTCAGGGGCCTGCCCTTCAGCGGTGGTGTGACCTTGGGCAGAGGGTCTGCCCTCTCTGGATGTGGGCTTTCTTAACCTGTAGCGTGTTCCTTACGTGAAGAATGGGGATAACAATTCCCACCACAGAGGGTAGTCAGGTGGGTTTGAACTACAAGTTCACAGTTCAGGAGAGTCATCAGTCCCCGTCCTGACAGCCTGCCCGCTGGTTCCTGCAGCCATCCCTGCACTCGGCAAACCTTTATAACCAGGCACAGCCCGTGCATGGGCCCCTCCCATCCCGGTTTTGTCCGTGCAGTGTTCACAAACCAGCCACTTGCCCTCCCTGGGCCTTAGCTTCCCCGCACCTGTGACAGAAAATGGTCCCAGACCCCCTGTGCAGTGGGGGCTGAGAGGTTCAGATGAACAGCGTGGGAGACGCTGCCGCAGGGGAAGTGGGGGGGTATTTCCCGTCTCCTCCCTCATGCTTACATGTGCCCGCCTTTCCTCCTGTGGACCTCCAGAGTCTTGGCACCCCCGCATCAGGCTCCAGCCGTCCCCTGGACCTGGGGACCTCCTCCTCTACCACCTCTCAGATACACTGGACCCCGTGAGTACTGTCTGGGGGTGCTTGGTCGGGCGAGGAGCTGCCCGGAGGCAGAGCTGAGCACACTGACCCCCATAGCCCATCCCTTCCCCACAAGGTGGATTTGGTAGATTCCTATCAGGTCACGCTAGTCCTTACAGTGCTTATGGGTGATGTGGTGGCAGGGGGCCAACTTGTCTGGTGTTTCTGACCTGTGCCTGCCAGCCCTGCGGCCTTAGAGCGAGCCTCCCACACTCAGCCCCCAGCCTCAGTCTCCCCACTGGGTTTCCAGCCCTGAGGTCAGTGTGCCGACGCAGCAAGTGTAAGTGTGGAAACTGGCAGAGCAGATTTGAAGGCACCGGGAGCTTCGAGGAGGCAGGGTTTGGGTGGTCAGGGCTGGGAGGGCTGGGAGCGGGCCTGGGGAAGAACGTAGGGGAGTTGCCATTCCAGGAGCCGGGTGAGGACTAATGGGATCACGAGGAACCCTGAGAAATCCACAGGAAGTGGCAACACTTGGGTTCAGACTGTCTGGGCCTGGTCTGGGGAAGGGTGGGTGCCATGACAGTGTCTCCCCCAGGTACCGGGCGATGTACCAGTACAGGCCGCAGAACGAGGACGAGCTGGAACTGCGGGAGGGAGATCGGGTGGATGTCATGCAGCAGTGTGATGATGGCTGGTTTGTGGGTATGTGGGCCTGGCTGGTGGGCTGGGGGGCAGGCTGGAAGGGAGGGGGCACCTCAGGGTCCTGCTGGGGATTTGGGTGGGCGGCTGCTTACCTGCCAGTGCTGGTTCAGCAGAGTCATGGCCTGACCACCCCCACCCCCACCCCGTGCCTACTTCCGGCCTGGTTACTGAGAAGGTCCGGTCTGGATGCTGCCCCAGCGCCAGCACTTGTGTTGTTACCTTTATGCCTCCATGCGTCTCACACCTGTGTATTCCCTGCCCCCGCCCCCAGCTAGCAGGTAGCTCTCCCCATCCCCCCTCAACCACAGGAGAGCAAGATCCTGGCCCTCAGGGCTGGGCCAAGGGCAGCTCAGACTATGGACTAAAGCAGGAAGCTTCAGGTTGGCCTTGGCCTGGTTCAAGGTGACCAACTCAGCAGGCTTCCCATGGCCTGTTTCCCCAGAGTGGGCAGGCCCTGTTCAGGCCTCAGCTTCAAAGGCTGGGAGTAGCCCAGCAGCCCACCCTTTCTTACCGGGCTCCCAGCACCCTGCTGCTGACCAGGCTGTGGGCACACCCGTGATCATGAAGCGCTAACTTGTTAGCAGTCCTTACCTGGGAGGGATGGGCTTAGGGCATCTTCTCATTTTACTCTGTCTGCTTCTGCTTTTGAGTTTTTTCCCTACAACAACTCATAAACTTTTACAAATGTATATAGACAAGGGGAAAAAAAGCACCACTTTTGTGCATTTAGAGGAAAGGTTTAGAAAGTTCATTTTCTCAGTCACACCAGTGCATTCCAAGTGCCCGGTAACCCCACGTGGCTAGTGTAAGGTGACCAGACGTCCCACTTTTGGCGGGACAGTCCCAATTTTTAACAATTTGTCCCACGTCCCGCCGTGTTTTAAAAAAGTCCCGATTTTTGGAAAGAATGCACGACAAGCTAGGGAATGGCGGGAGATAGACCCAATTTTTAATCAAGAACCCCCTGCCCCCAGTCAGTGGTGTCCTGCTTTACCAATGTTAAAATCTGGTCACCTTAGGCTAGTGGCTATCATCGTGGATAGTATATGTCCCGGAGGGCTTCCTGGAGGGAAGGGGAGGGGGGAAGCTGAGTTCTGAGGAGCAACAGAACAGAAAAAAGAGGCCCTCCAGTTAGGGGAACAGTATCAGCCAGGACTGGGGTCAGGGTGAGCCTGGGCTGCACATAAGGAAATCAGAATGCCAGCCTGCTAGGAAGGGGAGACCCAGGACTTTCACTTCATTTAATTCCTGTATCTTCCAGCATTCCCCCTCTGCCACCCCAGGACTCAGGCGTCTTTGGGTGTGTAGCAGACCAGAGGCCTGCATTTTGGTCCCATTTCTACCCCCAAGCAGCTGAGTGCGTTGGGGCATTCACTCTGCCTTCTCTAGGGCTTAGGCTTTACTTGCCCCATCGCCAAAATGATAGGGTCACCATTGAGACTCTGCCCGATGTAAGTTCCGTGATTCATCCCTTTGCTTCCTTGCTTTTCCAGGAAGGGTGGGGTTCATCAGCGCTGTGTGCGAAGTTAAACAATGGTTGAGTGCTCAGATTGGTTGATCAAGGTTCAATTGAGGGAGTGTAGCTTTGCTTATCTAGGCTTCGGCCACTAGGGGGCAGGAATGAGGAGAAGGAATCCTCCCTTCCTCGGACAGGGACGCCCCTGCAGTTCTGGGCACGGCCAGCAGAGGGCAGGCCCTCATCCGCACTCCCCCCCCCAATTCCTACTAAACACGTGTGAGGAGTGATCGATCTTTCCTCTTTCAGGTGTCTCCCGGAGGACCCAGAAATTCGGCACATTCCCTGGAAATTATGTAGCCCCGGTGTGAGTGGTCTCCGTGGCAACTCAGAGTCCAGCCAGGATGGGGTGAAGAACAGTAGCACTTCCTGGAGGGGGTGAGGACCCCACCTCCCACGGCCTCCTCCCCAGGGCCTGGCTACTGGCATCTGCAGCCTTTCCCTCGGAGCCCCCTCGAAACCCCCTGGACTGATTTCCACCCACAGCTCACAAGCATTCCTCTCACAGCCCTTTTATTTCTTCCCTTACCCCACTCCCCAAATACAGAGGTCTGCTTTGAAGTGGAAACTGTTTCCAGGCCTTATTGAGACCAGAGCTCCCCCTACCCCATGTCTCCCACCCCTCCCTGCTGTGGCGTTTCCTCTAACAGGGACTGGCTCCCAGCTTCACCCCCATGGGGTTCCTCTAACAAGGACCAGCTTCCTAACCTCAGAGAGACCAAAGGCCGCTGCCTGGAGGGGATTCCTCCCTCCTCACCCCACGGTGCCTGCGGCCCCCTTTGCCTTCCGGCTTCCAGCTGGGCCTGGGGGTGAGGTGGGAGGTGGGGGCCCGCCAAGCCCTGGGCCTGGGCTGTGCATATGTCCTGCTGCTGTGGTGCCCAGGAAGGGTGGGCTTCCGGAGGCCTGGCCTATCACACGTGTTTTCCAGGGAGACCAGTGTGTGCTGCCCTCCTGCCTCTCCAGCTCCCCCCAGCCCCCAGGTCCCCTCTGGAAGAGAATGTAAAATAAATCTGGATACCAGGGACCTTGCCTTGTACTCCTTTGGGGTGGGGGTGGGGGTGGAAGAGGGCTTCTCCTGCTTAGGATTATGGGAATTCTTCCTGCAGTGGTCTATGCTGGGAATCAGGTGGGACGTGAGTGTGTGTGTGTGTGTGTGTGTGTAAGCAGAGGCTGGAAAAGCACCATTATTATCTGTGAAGCTCTCAGGTCTCGGGCAGCAGGGGGCAGCCCCAGGATTAGGCAGCTGTGTGTCAGGCAGTGCCAAGACGAACTCACGTCACAGGGACCAGGGCGAGGCCTGATTGTGGGGAGAAACCAGAGATGGGAGCTGAATGTGGCCTTGTGTGCAGGCTGTTTTGATTCTGGAGCCACCGTGGGGTTGCTGGACTAGATGACATGTCTAGCTGCCCTGTTCCTAATGGTTTCCTTCTGTGCGCTCCATTTCCACACCGACGCTCTGTGTGTTTGTTTACTGTCTTCTCTAGACTTGGGTTTTTGAGCAATCAGTTGCGGGAAGCTGGGAGTGGTGGGCCACGACTAGCCAGCGCGACTGCTCGCCCAAGGTTTCAGAGTCCGGGACCCGGTGGTTCCTGTGGCGGGACAGTGACAGCCCAGCCTGGGCTTGGCTGCTCTCCCCTGGGAGGACAGTGCCGTTCCCGGCAGTACCGGGAGCTGTGCGGGGCAGGTGCTGCACACACGCCGTCTGCTACGGGCCTCACTGCAGGCTGCTGTGAGTCCACTTCACCGGGGGAGAGAAGGCTGAGAGATCCAATTGCCTGGGTTATAAAATGACGTGAAGTCAGGTGTATGACTGAGGCCACCTGTCTGCACAATGTCTACCAGGCCATTCCGTGTCCAAAGGCCTCCAAAGAAGGAAAGTCGCGCAGGAGGTCAAGGGCTTCACTGGAGTGGCCCCGGGCTGGACCTCATTTACATTTTTCCTGATAGTCCTGTCTTCCAGGCCTGCCACTTAAGGCTTCCCCACCCCAGATGGGTGGAGAGAGGTAGTGGGGCCCAGTTCTGTCAAGACAGGTGGGTGGGGCCCGTGAGTGACAGGGCGGTGGCCTGGCCCTGGCCGGTTCCTTGAGCCTGGGTGTGGCAGGGCTCCAGTGGTGGTTAAGCAGCAGCTGGAAGAACAAGACCTGAGAACTGCCCTACAGTCATTCCAGCCACCTCAGTCCTCACTATAGTCTACTGCCCAGTGGGCGGGGCCAGCCCGTCCTGTGGACATGACCATTCTTCGGGACCCCGCTGGCCTATTCCTGATCCCGGTCCCAGCTCCTTCTTGCTCCCTGATACCCTCATAAAAGATAGCAGGGTTGAGCTTTCCCTTCCCTGGGGCAGAAACCAAATCCACACCCTCTCTTGGATGGGGCCCTGAAACCTCAGCAGCAAACCAAGCCTAGGCCCCTGGGCTGCGTGCCACGATGCCCTGATGTACAATGACCACTTCTGTGCCCTGACTGGCACGAGGGAAGTGGGGGGAAGGGTCAGAGCCCTGAGGGGTGAGGGGGACCTGAGAGGTCAGAGCCAGAAAGGACCTGAGGTCACTGGGACTGCTCCTCCCATAGAGGTGACGTTCCCAGGGCACAGAGTTGCTTGGAGCACACAGAGCAGTGCTGCCTTCTGTCCCAGGGGGTCATGTCCTGCCAGCTCTGTCTTTGACCTGAGTTTTGTGAATGCAGAACCCACAGAGCAGAAATCCTGCAGGCGAACCTATAGATGTTTCTGGACCATCCAAGGCAAAGTCAAGAGGACAAAAAGGTGTAAAACAGAGTCCCTGCTACAAATTGGGGGAGGGGTGTGGTGGCAAAGGAAGGGAGATTAATCCATTCGATCATTAAACAATATTAATTCAACAAACATTTACTGAATGCCTACTGTGTGCCAGGTCTGTGCTAGGCTCTGGGAATGGAGCAGGGAACAAAACCAAACCCACCAGCCCCTCTGAGGAACCCATGTGCGGGCAGCTTTATACGGGAGGGCAATCTGCAAACTATGTATCACCCCCATTTTAGACATGGGGAAACCGAGGTCCAGAGGAGCTGTGGAAATTGCCCGAGGTCGCACAGCCAGTAGAGGCAGACCTGGCATTTGAGGGAGGTCTATGCAACCCCAAGGCTATGTTGGTCCAGCCTGTAGCTTCCTGCTCCCTCATGGCTTCCACTCTAGGTGAGGGATAGGACAGGTGTATCAGGCCAAGCAGCTACACCACTAGGCACAGGACCAGTTAGTAAGAGTGGCTTACACACATCAGGAATAGAGGCTGTGAGAGGCTGGGGACAGGGGAGGTGGCAGGCCGGAGGCAGGCTGGGCTGCGTACAGGGAGGAGGAGACCCAGGGCATAGACAGGCAAGAGGGGGAGTGGGGGCACTTTTTGCAAAGAGAAATGGGAGGGGATGACTGCCGGGGGCAAGCAAGTTACAGCTGTGCCCACAGATGTGCTCACAGATGTGCCTGCTGCAAACAGACCAGCTTGTCAGAGAAAGTGCGATGTGGATGCCAGTGGGAGATGGGACCAGCTCTGGTGGGTTGCAGGGTATGACTCTGGGGAATCATTTGCCAGGTGCCTTGGGCCTTGCCTTTGCTGTCTTCTCCTGAGCCCTGGAGCCTGGGTTCCAGGTGATTGGCAGAGGGCTGGGGCTTGGGGGATGAGGGGCAGTGGAGGGTTGTTGGGGCTGGGGCCCCAGGCAGTGCAACGAGAGAGGGTGAGTCCGGAATGGAAAATGCATCAGCCCAGAAGAGGGAGGGACGTGTGTAGCCCACGAAGGTGCCAGGTGACCTCCATCCGGAGTCTCTCATCTCTCTTTATCTCCTCCTGCACCTGACAAGTCCCCCTGAGTGGAGCAGGCTTACAGGCCATCTCTAGGCGAAGAGCTCTGCGCTGCCACCCCTTGAGCACACTGGCCCCGGGAAGGCAGCGGAGCCGCCCGAGTTTGGGATCTGTGGGTGTCAGGCTGCATCTGCGCCAGCGTGGGAGCCTGGAGCCGACCGACCAGCCCGCGGACCGCAGACTGACCAGACCCTCGGGGCGCGGCTGTGGGGGGAGGGGGAGGGGTCGCTTTAGGGGACGGCAGCCGCAGCCGTCGGCCAAGTGGGACTTGCGGCGCCACCAGAACGCCTCCCCTGCTCTCTGGGGGCATTCGGGAGGACGGCGCCCCTCGGGGAGGACGGCGCCCCTCGGGGAGGACGGCGCGCCTCGGGGAGGACGGCGCCCCTCGGGGAGGACGCAGCCCCTCGGGGAGGACGGCGCCCCTCGGGGAGGACGGCGCCCCTCGGGGAGGACGGCGCGCCTCGGGGAGGACGGCGCCCCTCGGGGAGGACGGCGCCCCTCGGGGAGGACGGCGCGCCTCGGGGAGGACGCAGCCCCTCGG
>PVKE010002144.1:0-17500 GCA_004027555.1 Craseonycteris thonglongyai
GGGGGCTGGGGGCTGGGGCAGGGTGGTGGCAGCGCCCACTGGTGTACACTCCCCAGGGAAGACTCTTTCACTCGCTATCATAACACAAATATTTCCCGGTGATCACATAGTCTTCGCAGTTAAAAGTGTTTGCTTTATTGGCCTAGAACTATAGAATCATTTTTCGATAAATAAGAAAATACAGAGAATTATGAATAGAAAGATTACTACATAGTCCCAGTTCCCACAGATGAGTGCTATTAACATTTTGCATATTCCTTTTCAGAGTGTTTATGATGCATATTCATATATATTTTTCTTTTCAAGAATAGGATTTTCTTGTGATTGCTGTTTTGCCGCGTGCTTTCCCCACATTTGCTGTATCTCAAATTTCCCCAGGTGAATACAAGTATTTCCCCCACATTTCCTGTAATGGCAGCAGTATTTTGTGGTGTGGCTGAGCAGCAACAACGGTGATGATAATAACATAATGCACACAGCTCGTTGCCAAGGTCTATGCAGATGTCACAGGATCAATCTGAGAGGCAAATGTTGCTACAGCCACTTTGCGGGTGCCCAGCCCCCTAACCTACATTATTTCTAAGCGTCTGATATTGTAAATAACACTGCATTAACCTCGATATAACTTTTTGGACTTGTCACAGTTTTCCTTCAGAAAAATTTCTGCAAATGGAATTGCAGGGTCAAAGGTTACGCGTGTTTTAAATACACCTGACACACATCGCCCCGTTTTCCTCTCAGAAGCTCTCACCAAACTACATTTTCATCCAGCGACATCGGGGAACCCCCTCCCCTTCAACCTGAGCTGACCAGCCGTCCCATTTTAAATGGGACAGAAAAACAACAGTTCTGCCCCATTTCAAGCAGGACGCCTGGTCAACCTCCCAGCACCTTGAATCGAGCCCCGTGGGACGAGGCCGACCATACGTTCCGTCTGACACCGGACGGCACCGGTTTCTGTTTCGTTTAAAGCGGGAAGTCTGGTCCGTCTACTTCTACCAGGTTAACTAGGACCCCGACTAGCATGGAAAAGTAAAGCAAAACAAAATGAACCCACGAGCCCTAGTGTCCTAACAATAAGAGGGACCCAGTAAGAACTCTGGGTGAGGACATACCTGTGATCGGGGCGGCCACTCGCTCTTTCAGGACATCCCTCGTCGTCCCGATTTCTCCTTTGTGAATCACCTTGGTGTGTCATTTGCCCAGTTTTCCATGTAGATTTTTATTTCTTATTCATTTTCGAGGGCTCTTTTTATCTTAAGGATAATAGCCATAGACTACATGCAGATTTAGCAAATATTTTCTCTCGCTTGGTTTTCCACTTGAATTTTCTGTTAGGCATTTGCTGTTAGCCATTTTTGTTTGTTTGTTTTTTGGTTTTTTTTATTCAGACAAATCTTTAGGAATTACTTTTGTTTTCTTATTTAAGTCTCATTTTTGGAAAGGCTTTTCTCAAACTAATTGCAAGTTTATTTCTAAAAAGTCATGTATATTTATTACTTGTTTTTATATATTATTTTTCATTTGGTTGTTTGTTTTATTTGGAATCTATTTGTTGTGACCTGTGAGATAAGGGTCCAGCTTTATCTTCTTAAACATTGTTAACCAACAGTTTTGAATCAGACATTGAATAATCTGTCCTTCTCATGTACATTTGAAATCACACCATTGTTTTCTTATAGCTCAGGGCTTGCATTTTCAGTCCAAGGTCTTTGTCACCTGGATATTCTGGAGTTACCTGCTTTGCCGCTTGTGACACGCACAGTACATGTGAAAGTGAAAATTCTTTCCCCTCACTCTTATTTTTCAAAGTTTCTTTTTTATTTGTTGTTGAAGTTGAAATACGTATTTACTTTTGTCAACAGCATAGTATTATTCACTAATACATCTGTTTTCTAAAGTAATGCCTGATAATAGCTTGGTTTCTCTAGATTTTCCTAGAAGGAAGGTGTTTGAATAGGTAGCTGTTGCTTTGTTGAATTATCACACCACCATATGTTCTTGGGTTTAGTATTTTGGGGACTACGCTTATCCCTTTCTTCATATTAAGCCACGAAGCTAAACTTTCTCCCTTTGCTCATCTCTGAAAATACCTTTTGCCTTCCTTGCTTCCTCGCGATCTTCAGCTTTTACATCCTCTTCCCTTCACAGCTTTGAGTTAAAAGCCGGTGGAGTGCAGGCTCTGATGGAGCCCATCACTGCTTAGGAGTCTGTCTTGTGTCGTCTGCTCCCATCAGCACACCTGGGGCGCCCGCCACATCACGCAAGAGCCCCGGGGTGTGCGGAGACGGCCGGCGGGGCTCCTGCCTCCCGCTGCCTCCCGCTGCGCTGGGCTGCCCGAGCGTCTGCATCGCTTCTGTGTTCACGTAGCACAAGTTTACTGAGATTTGTTGGCGACAAGATTATAAGGTGACCAGATTGTAACATTGGTAAAGCGGGACACCATTGACCGGGGGGGAGGGGGTTCTTGATTAAAAACTGGGTCTATCTCCCGCCGTTCCCTAGCTTGTCGTGCATTCTTTCCAAACATCGGGACTTTTTTAAAACGCCGCGAGACACGGGACACATTGTTAAAAATCGGGACTGTCCCGCCCAAAGCGGGACGTCTGGTCACCCTAGCACAAGAAGGCACAGGAAGAGAAGAGTGCAGGAGGTTGGAGTCCTGCTCAAGCGTTACGTACCCAGTGACCAAGCAGGAAGTGAGCTTCATAGCTGAGCTCAGAATCATGTGTGGGCAGCAAGGGGAGACGGACCCCAGCTGAGCCCTCTGTACTCGTCTCGTGTGGGAGCCACTCCGCTGGACTCTGAATGCTCCCCCCGTGACCCCCACTGCCCCTTTAACAGTTACTGCTTCTGCCTCCGTGGCTGCCCGTGTAGGCCCAGCCTAAGGCTGCACCCCAAAGCTGGGGTCCCCCCACCCCCGGTCCCTGCGTGGACTGGGACACCCAAGGTGTGGCCTGTTGCTGGCTGACACTTTTCTGCTTAATCGGCAGACTTGCGGTGCAGGAAGGAGACACGGGAGCCCCAGCCCGGTGGCCTTGGCCCCTCCGTGAGTAACTGCTGAGACTCCCAGTCCCAGTTGCTTCCAACAACCCACCCAACCCCCCCAGGGCCGTGGGGCCCACGCGGCCACCAGCTCGAGCTGGTGTGGAGCCGCCATGCCCTGTGTTCCTACTGCTTCATACATGCGTGGAAATGGCTAGGAAGTGCGGTCCCCACGTGAGTCCTTTGATCACATCTGAAAAGTAGGCAGGGCTGCTTGCAGTTCAAACACACAGTGTCGCCGGCACAATGTGTTACACTGGGAAAGGTTAATGTTGTATTATTAACTATCATCAGAAGCCCAACGTGAGATTTGTCATGTTGACATGGTGTGCTGGCTTCCACAACACGGCTCAGCAGGCGGCCTTGTTTGCACGCTGCTTAAACTTTCCTATCGGTGAGTTTCCCACATGATAACCAGAATATTAAAAATATATGAAAAGCGGCCTCACGCTTCTCAGCAAATGCAAGCCCGGTTGCCGGGAGGCGGCTCCCCTCGGTAGAACCCCAGGCTGCGGGCCCGGCGGCCGGCCCAAGGCTGTCCCGGTCGCGGCTGAGCTGCAGGCTGCTGGCTCCCTCACCCCGCCTCTCGGCGCCCGGCCCCCCACGCGGCCCCCCACGCGGCAGCCCCATCAGCGTCTCACAGTGCTGCTGGGCACGTGGTGGGGGGGAGAGCTGAGATCCTAACAGCTCGCCCTCGGGGGGCACAGCTGCGCCTGCCCGTGACTGACCCCCTGCCCCATCCCAGGCCCTGCCTTGTTCTCCACATTCCCCCTCCCCACTCTCTCTCTACTGCACCACTTTGGAAGGTTCTGGAAGGTTCCTAAAAAGACTGAAGTGGGTAGTTTTTTCTGAATGTGCAGGTTTACACCCATTTATTTTCTACAAAGAGCAGAGTTCTTTTGAAAAAAGGAGAGCAAAACAAAAGACAGAAGGTGCTTTGCTCTGCAGTCTCCATGGCCTTCGGTGTTCTTTAAGTGACGAGAGAGGCTTTGGGGCGACGCTCGCCTATGCTGGGCATAGGCTGCTCCCCGTTCCTGCCTCTGTGAGACTCCCAATCTTGGGCAACATTGTCTCCTGTTCTGCCAGGCGGGCACACTGCTTAAGTAAAGAAGGAAAAGAAATGGGAAGGAAGGAGATAAAAACTCACACCCCCGCCCCCCGTAGCCAAAAAGGTCCCTTTGAACCGATCACTCCCACGTTGACGACAGTCGTGATGGACAGCGCTATGCCATGTGCCTCCAGCAGGAAGACGTTTCCAGTCTGGGCCCTTTTGGGGGGTATAAGCTGAGAAGGGAAGTCTCCTGGGCACTTGTGGGGCTGAGCTGGTGACACCAGGAAGGTGACAGGTGCCAAGTGAGGACAGACCGCACCCTGGCATGGTAGAGCCATGGCCAATGGCTGCCCGCCTTACAGCTGGGCCTCCTGAGCCCTCACTGGAAACGAGCACTCTGGTTCACGGCGCCCGGCTCCCCGAAGCCCGGCCCCTGTGAAGTGCACTTTTCATAATTGTCTGAGCAGAGACTGATAACGTAGGATTGTCCCCTGGGCCTCAGCGGTCATTGCTTTTAGATGTATCCCTTCCTCTGAAAACTTCAGACCAATTCTAGGTCATGTCCCTGGTCATTTTGCTAGGTTGGTAAAGTGCCCAGGTTCTGGATTGCTCGTGGTGGCAGGCAGACTTCTAAGCTGACCCCCAAACTTCCATGGGGTGGGGTCCCCTGGCGGAGCCCCATCCAGCACGTGGGGGCAGCCGTGCACGTGACGGGTGCTACGCCGGTGACCAGGTGAAGTCTTGGGCCAGGTGAAGCCTTTCTGCCGGCATGTCAGGGGTCTCCTCGTCCCCACACTTATATCAAGAGCCCAGATTTCACAGGGAAGCTGCCTTATCAATGGCCTGCTTTCCCCCAACATAGTAGCAGGTCAATAAACAAGAATATCGTCGTTTGCTAGATTTCCCCAAGCCTTCTGGAGAAATCCTTAGACAATCTGGCATATACACCGAGGTAACTGCTTTATAGAGTAGAGGTCTATTGACCCTTCAGCTATCCCGTATGACAGACACGCACAAATACAAGACAGACACACGTCAATACAGCGATGCATGTGATAACTGTTTTTATTATGTGGATTTCTGAATTGAAATCAAGGTCATCCCAGCTGTACTAATGAGTGGCACGCCCTCCATCACAGTGACAGGAAGGGACAGCGCGGGTGTTCGCTGATCTTTCTCATTTCTTCCTCATGCCTGGAATGTAAATCTCGGGGCACCATAAAATTGAATCAAAAAATGTAATTTTAAATTATTTTTTTATTTTAAGTCAGATAGGAGCATAATAGAAAAGGATCATCAAAAACAATGAGAAGAAATAATTGTTAATTTCTACCGTACCTTGAAACAGAAGCCCAAGAGAATAAATGGAATACGGATACTATTAAAATTTCCTCTTTTATTATATCTTCTCCGCCAGAGTAATTGTTGCTGTGTCCAATATATGCAGGGGACAATTTACGAGCTGTTTTCTATTAGTTTTTAACATTAACATATACAGAAGTAAAACGGAGAGCGGGCTTGCTCCGCTTAATTAAATGACGGCAGGGCAGGGATGGAGCGGGGCCTTGGCTGCGTAATATCCCGAAGCTGGGGTGGCCCCGGACAAGCGCCGTGAGCTCCGCACACTTACTCCTTCATTAAGGGAAGGCTGGTGCGGTGGCATAGTCTCTTTTCCAGGCCACCACAGAAGACGGGCGCGTGGTGCTTCTGTAAGAATTATGTATTAGTATGCAGAGAGAGAGAGAGAAAGAACCCCTCGTGCATCGTTGGGGGGCAGGATTACAGGCCCCGTAGTCCCGTCCTCTGCGCTTCGGCGTGGACTGTCCAGGGGCCTGAGGGTGCGGGACAGTGAGGTTCAGGACGTTCCTGGGGGACACCCGGCTTGGTCCAAACCCTGAGTTTCCGTCATGACATTTCTAGAAATAGAAAATCTGAGAGAGTCGTAATGGCCGGCGGTGACGGAGGCCCACCCAACATGGAATAATTGTGGTGTCTCCTTTTTTCTACGTGCTATTGTCTTTCTCCTGTCTGTGTCTGTCCTTACACACACACACACACACTATACGCACATCAACGAGGGCTGTCTGGGAAGTCTCTAGCCGTGTTCTGTGAGAAATAGCGGCGTCGTGGCTGGACTGTGTTCACGCACACACACACACGACACGTGTAGTGATGGCGTTCGAGAGCGACACGCCGAGGCCAGCGCTCTTCATGCTCCATCTTACAGATGAGAAAACGGACGCCCGCAGGCTGGAAGCCAGCCAGCGCTTGTAGGCACCTTGCCCTAGCGGGTCAGGCGACAGGCGACTGTAGTCGTGCATCAGGTGTCCCCTGAGCACACGCTGTGCACCAGGCACTGTCATGCGCCGGGTCTGTGGCACACAGTGAGCACCAGAGCACAGCTCTGCCCCTGCAGAGCATTCTGGGTCGTCTGCGATGGTCTGACACGGTCACCCTGTCACACTCCTCCGGAAACCAATCCCACCCCCCGAGGCCGTCCAGGCGCCCCTGCAAGTCCGCGGCTGAGTGCTAAGCCTGGCAGGGCGGCTGCGGGACACGGGGAGGCCACCTTCTTGGGTCGATGACGGCACGGTCAGTTTGGGACCCTTGCTGGCATTGCGGGCACGATGATTCCCTCCGCCCACTCACACGAGGTGTGCGCAGCGATGCTCGTTCCTGCTGATGCCATTTGCAAACCAACAAAGATCCAAAACATCACTAGTGTGCTCACAGGCAACGGACCTGAACTAAGTTTATCAGCCAATTCGGCAAAGCCTGTCCCCACACTCTTATCAGAGATTTTTCAGCTGGGGGTGGGGATGGGGGCTTGTTTTATTTCAATTCTAAAACCTGGGGACCTCCTGGAAGCAGCCTTCAGGCTGGGGGGCCCCTGGGCCTCCCCTTGCCTTGCCTTGCTTTGGGGCTGCCTGTGTCATTTTTTTTGCATGCACCGATATTTCTCTGCCAATTGCATCTAGAGGGGCACCTGAGCCGTCCCCATGTCCCCATTGAAGTGCAGACGCGGAAAGGTTTACAGGGGACGTATATAGTGCCGCTGACAGCGACGTGAGCTGCTCCATAGAGTGCCGCGGCCGCGAAGACACAGTAACTCACGTTTCCAATATTGCTAATAAAATTTAACAAACGGAAAACCAAAATGTCAAAGAAGCAATAATACGGAGGGCATTTCTTGTAGGCTGAGCAAAGAAAATCACAGTGACTTTAATTGGTTAGAATAACGAAAAGAAGAGCGAGAGAGAGAGAGAGAGAGAGAGAGAGAGCGAGCTAGAGAGAGCCTCCAGGAGTCGCAGTAACTCAACTGGAGAGTGCGCGTAACTGTGAAAAGCAGGCAGTACCCACGCGGCGTGGCTCGAGAGGAGATGTTTTTGATGCCGGAATGGGCTTGAATTGACGGAGAGGGTGGTGACTAGGGGTCCCCTGTGTAAAGCAGGCACGCCTGAGATCGGGGACCAGTGGGAGCGCACGTGTGCTTGGGTGGGCGTGGCGTCCCAGTTCACGAAGTTCAAGTTGTAAGAAATGAGGAGTGAGGGGTGTGGGGTGTACTGCACGGTGGGACTCGGTGGGAAGCCACCTGCCGCCAGCCTGCCAGAGGACATCTTCATGTTTTCCTCACGATGCTGACACGGATGTTCCTACCTCTACAACCTCCATCCACCCACTTTCCAGACAGAAAGCTCGGGGGTCCTCGGCAGCTCTGGGGCTTTCTGGAAGGTCACTTGAGATTTTTAGACGATGCCTCCACGTGACCAGAGGTGTGACGTGCTTGGGAGACAACGCTGACTAAGATCAGGAGACCTCGCCGAGGTGTCCCCTTGTAGTTTGTCACAACTGGGTGTGATGCGGCCAACCCCTCTCGTTGGCGATTTTCCCTTAAAGCCTTAACCCCATCGAGGGCCGGCCTCCACAGGGCGGGACTGGGGCTGTCGTCACAGAAAGGAAAGTGGCACTTAGGTCGCACGACCTAAGAACAAAAACAGCATGTGCAGTGTGTGTCCAAGCATCCAGAGGCTGTGGATAAGGTCACAGGCAGCGGGGTCACTGGCTGAAGGTGTGTGTGTCACCGAGAGGCCATGCTGTGGACATGGTGTCACCATTGCAGGTACTGATGATGCAAACACATCAGCTTGCTTGCCGTGGGTGTTCCAGGCTCCGGCCTCTTGCGTTTTCCTAGCAGCATCCGGCACCTGCTCCAGGCTGGGTTCACCATCCAGACAGAGTCTTCTAGGCTTTTCTGTCTGTGGCATAGCCAAGAGGTGGCGATTTTGTGACAATTCAAGGATTTTTTTAAATTTATTTTTTTGGTGTTTACAATGATGTTGCTAAAAATCAAAACACAAACACAATGGGGAGGGTGTCCACATGTGTACAGTTTGATCCGTGTTTCCTACGCAGTGTATCACATTAAGAAAGGTTATTTCTGCATTAAATATAATCCGAAGCGAACACGGGGCTTGTCGCGCGGACACGGGGTGCTGGGTACGTACTGCCGCTCGGCAGGAAGCCTTGTTACATTTTTTTATATGTTAGTAGACGTCTACTTAGAATTGATCAAACCTTTGCTTCCGAAACATATATGCCAACACCTCCGTAACACACCATAAACCAGACTCTCAGAAAATAATAATGATGCTTATCAGTCACTTGCCTTGAGTTTGCTTGTGAAAAACCTCCAGCCAGCGTGCTATTGGAGCTCTTAAAACATACATCTTTTTGCTGTACTGATAATTCACTCTCAGCTTGAGATTGATGACTACGTGAAGTCCATAAAAGATGTTACCACTATATTTTGTTCTTATGATTTATTTTATCATGTTGTCAAGGTCTGCAGAAAACAAGAAACAAATCAATGAATGTCATGCTTAAATATTAAAGAAGGCTGTAATACACATTTTTATTCAGATGCCTTATTCAATCTTGTGGCTCAGAAAAGAGTAGTGGCAACCAAGCTTTTATTTGAATTACTTTTGGAAAAATTAATTTAGGAGGGCTGTTGAATTGTGAATGGCAAAAGGTAGCTAACCTTATTTGCTTAAATAGGAATATATGGTGGCAGGAGCCCTTGGCAAAGCAGCCCAACAAACCACAGGGAAGGGAGTGGATTTTAGGGTTCGGAGAACTTGGGCTGGAGTGTGCTTAACAAATTCAAGCCCAGGGCGTGGAGAGAAGGGTGTTTGGAGGGACGCAAACAGGAGGTTTAGCTCTGGGGATGGGGAATGGATTTGTGCATGCTGCTTTTGAAACGAATCATTTCCTTCATCATTACATGAAATCAGGATCACCATCCATTCCTAGCGCAGGCGCTATCGGAAGCGTGGCGTCTTCCAGAATTGCCGGCCTTTCCCACACCTCATTAGATCGCAAGCAGAGAAGAACAGCTAAATCTTGCTTTATTTGTCTGAGTCGGACGGGCTTTCTGAAAGGAGCCTACCCGGGCAACGGCAGTCGACTGTGGATCAGAACCAGCCCTCCCGGAGGTTAGGGGTTTCCCGGGCATAGACTAGACTGAACCCTGCTTTTCTCTCTGAAATAGAGAAGGATGCAAAAGGAAAACAAAAAAAGATGCAGGAGACATGTCAGAAATGGACCTCCCAGGCCTTGCCCCAGGATCGGGAACCTTCTCCTGCTCCCTTCATGGAAACCCGGAGGGTGCATGTTCGAGGGGACAAGAGACAGACAGACCCGGTGACAGCCGGACACCCAGGTGCTCAGACTGCCTTTGGATGATCAAAGCACAACGCGTCGCATCAGCGTGATCTTGGGCTGTGTTTTATCGTAGGGCATTTATATTCTTGCTTTGTGAAAATGGGGGATCCACAGTGTGTGCGGAGGTTCCGCATTAGCATGAATATTCAATGAATCACAGACCCTGCTCCTTGACCGTTGGCATGAACTGGAGTTTACTTGAATTTGGGAAACACATAACAAGGAAGCGATCATTTGCATGACAATGGGGCTCTTCATTCTCTGGGAGGCGTCCTGGCGGGGTTCTTTCACATAGGAAGCTCTCCAAGCACTTTGAAAACGATTAATTGGATTAAAAAAAAATTCCTTCCTCGTGTAGTTTTCAGGAACACGCCTCTTGTGTAACATGAGAGGCGTCGCTATTAAATTTGGCGATGAGAGAGCTCACTGCAAACACTTGGACTTAAGAATTCAGATGCTGTTGTGGGGAAGTCACGCCCAGACCTCCCAGTTCAGTCCCTTTTTGCTTTCATTGTCCTCCCTCTTGGGCCCAAGTCTGATGGTTGGTTCACCTTCAGCCAAGCCTCACTCTGCCCCGTGGGCAAGAGCGTCCTCTCCGGGGGCAAGCGAGATGCCGGGGTCTACATGGCTGCCTGGCAAATCACATCTCCCCTTTAATGTTCCAAGGCAGGGCGGAGAAGTGGAGGGCACGAGGCTCTCAGGGGCAACGCCTCCGGGCGTTTGCCAAGGGCTCCTGCCACCATATATAACTATTTAAGCACACTGAGCGCCTCCGGGGCCACTCAGGGCATTTGGGTGGCTTATGACAATGGTGGCTCACAAACAGGGAAGGGTCCGGTCAGAATTCCAGACTTCTACTATTTATGGACAGTGAGCCCCTGTGTGTGCGTGTGTGTGCGTGTGCGTGCGTGTACGCGCTGAGAGTGGAGGAGCCGCCCTGGGCAGCAACGGAGGAAGTCTCATCACAGTTTGTCTGCCTGGGGAGCAGAGCGCCTGGCCATAAGCCTACTGTCCTTCGGTGTTCTCTCTTGGGTCCTGAGGTGACACCTCACCACGCAACATTGGGTCCTGGGCCCGGGCCCCAAGGCCGAGGCTCTTGCTCAGCACTGACGGAACTCACAGATGAGCTCGCCTTTGCCCACTGCCGTGCTTCCCACGCCTGCGTAGCAGCCCCGACGCCGCCCCTGGTCACGGGGAGTCAGCTGACCAGCTGTGGGGAGGAAATGGAACGCGGTCCTCCTGCCGCAAAGGGACTTGACTCTGTGCCCCGTGCTTGGTGAATGTCGTGGGCAGACAGGCCGGGCAGCATCTGACACCTTCTCAAGCAGCGGCCCCTGCCCTTGGGGTTGAGCAGGGTGGACGTGGGAGGAGCTGTGTGCACGCACATGTCTGGGGGTGCAGGAAGCCGTCCGATCACACAGTCGGCCCATGATGGACACGTGTGGATCTCTAACTGTCTGGGAGGTCTGTGTGGATGTGAGTGAAGCCTGTCAGCCAGAAGAGATTTCTTAACTGGAGGGATCTGGGCATGGAGGAGAGACTTTGGGGGTGGCAGAACCTCTGAGGCCCAGGGCTCAGCTCCACTCCGTCAGCGGGTCTCAGAGTTTCGGGGGAAGCTTGGAGCATCTTTGGGCTCCGTTCCCTAAGCTCCTATGACTGTTCTTTTCTGAGCTGCCTCCACTCTCCACGGTCTCCCTTGTCACTGGGTTGTCCAGGGGTCTAGGTCATCAGTAGGTGACTTCAGGGCCACCCCCTAGAGAGGAGACTCTCTTCTTGAAGGCGTTATTCCCATAAACGGGGACTAACATGTCCTTGATTTCACTTCCACTCTTGCCAAGTTTAACAAGAAATGGAGCATTTGTTTGTTGCTCTAGTTCAGCTCTGACATTCTCGCGACGGCACACAGACACACACAATAATGACCGGCGTTCAGCAGGACAGCTCCACAGGTCGACATGCACCAACACCGCTGCGAGACACTGATCTCCCACGGTTGTGAAACCTCACCGAGTTGTCTGTGTAGCGCTGCCCACGTAAGCGCACGGTGGCCAGTTCTCGAACTTAATGGTCACACCTCATCTCGTGTAACACGGTCGCCAGACAGAGCAGACAAAAATACAGTGAAGTATGAATTTCAGATAGACGAGCAGACAGCGTCAGTGCCAGTAGGTCCCACCCAATACGTGAGGCACTGCCACAGAAATGCTGCTTGAATCTCCGCCAGTCCATTTTAACAGGGTGCCCCTCATTTTCCGGGGACCCTGCATTTAGCGGTCACAGCAGTTCTGTGGAGTAAGTGGTAACAGGATCTTCAAGTCCCACGTAAGGAAACAGGATGAAGAGGTGGTGTCATTTCATTTTTACATCAGAGCCCGGGAGGTGGTGACAAGGGACGCGCCTACGCCTGGTGCTGGTGCCGGCAGGGCACAGGGCACAGGGCACAGGGCACAGGGCACAGGGCACAGGGCTTTGTCAGCGTGCCCAAAACGGACCCTGTTAGCCAGATGCCCGGGATGCCTTTCGGTAGATCTGGGATGGGCCACCTGCTGGGGGCTGGCTGTGGGGAGGGAAGGGGCTTGGGGCAGACTGTCCTGTGTAGAATGCAGGGTCAGATCCGGAGTTCTCCTAAGTAGGAAACAATCCTTAGGCGTGTCCTTTGAAAACGGGGGTCTCATGGTCCCATGGTCCCACCGGCGGACCTTGGTGAGCTGATGATATCGGCATATTACCGCTGGACCAGGAGCTCTTGAGCGAGTTAGCGCACGACACTGACAACCCTCTTTACCGGAACACACTCTTCCACACCCGCGGTGGGATGCTGGCTGCGTGTGGAGCACACACGGGTGGTCCTTCTTCCCCACGCTGGGCCCGGTGAGAAGGGGGCGCTTCGGAAGGGGGCACACGGCTCCGTTTCGTGCCTTGCACACCAGGTATTGCTGCACAGAGCACCCCGCGTGGCTCTCCACACGCTGGCCCCTTTGCTTCCTCCCCACTGGACGCTCAGAACCTTGCTCAGTGCCCGATGAGAGTGTGTGCGCCCTAAATGAATGGAAGGACGGGTCGCCCTCCCGTCTGTGACTTGCGTCCGTGTGACCCCAGGGGACAGCCCAGTTCTTTCCTGACTGACCATCCATATGACAAAGGGCTGGCTAGACACCTTCCCGGCCGTGCCCTCCCCACACCCACCGCCCGTCTCGTTCCTGAGCTTGGCTTTCGGTCCCCGTCCTATTGGGCTGGAGGCTGCCTGCCACCAGGCCTCTGGGGGCCAGAGGGCGGCCACCTGTCCTCACACGGGCTGTAGAGACTTCTTCGTGGGGCCCTCACTGCCACAACTAATGAAATGCGAGGACTTGGGCGCAGTGAGTTTCCTGATAGCCGAGCGGGTCTAACCCAAGTGTGTCCGATCGATGTGTCTGATTTCAAATCCAAGTGGCGTTGTCAGGCTTGGGTGGGAGCGACATGGGACGGGATCAGGTGGGACCAGGTGAGGGGACAGAGATCGATCGGCCCTGAAAGCAGGGTTAATTCCTGAAGCTGGGGCTCGTGACTGCTGTGTGTTCTCATAAATAAGCCGGCGGCAGCCTCCACGCGGGGCCTGATGGGAGCGCAGGCCGGGGAGGGTTGTGAGGGCTCCGCTCACCCCCAGCTCGGGCGGCGGGGCCTCCCTTCTGCAGGGACGTCTCGCTGCAGCCATTTTACATGAGGAGGCCGTCCTCCATCCGGACCAGAAGCCACTGTCACCCCCAGACAAGCCCGGAACCCGGGGTCACCGTGCAAGTAGCGGGCCCGGTCCCAGCTACAGGCTGTCCTACTGAAGAGCGCGCTCCCCCATCTGCAGACCTGACCAAGAACGGCGTCCCTTCCGCAGCCAGTTCTGCAGCCAGGGCACTGGGCGGAGTGTCCCCGCTGGCTGGCTGGCCGTACCTGCGGGGGCTGGGGGCCCGCCGGGTCACACAGAGAGATGCCACTGGTGGGGGAGGTGGCCTCGGTGTCCTTGTCACACCCAGCCGGCCCAGGCTCGCTGCTCACAGGAGCCCCAGGGAGGGCCACTGCCCGGCCCAGGTCACAGCCCAGGGTGTCTCCTGGAGAAGAGCCAGAGCGTCCAGCTCTTGAGGTGAAGTGTGCACTGTGTGTGTCTTCTGCACACGTGGGCCTGGGAGAGGACCGGGCGTGGACAGGCCCACAGGAACCTTGGCAAAGGCAGCAACAGACATCGAAGGATCTGCACAGACCATGGTGGCCCCCCCAGGATGCACTCAGGGGCCGCTCTGTGCAGATGCGTCACAGCCACGTGGGTGCGACATGGGCAGGGACAGCGCACTCGGCTCAAATGCCAGCTCTCCGGGGACCAGCCCTTCAGAGGCGGCGAGTTTCAAAGCCTTCAGGGGGCGCGTCTCCTGTCTGCACAACTGGGGGCCCCTTTCTGGGGGCAGGTAGAAGGATCCCAAGGGAGGCTCCAGGTCAGGGGCTGGGGAGGGACCCGCACTTCATGTGCACGAAACTTTGCTACTTTTGAGACGCGATGACGTCGAGTCTGTGGCGTGAGCGAAGCTGGGGGCGGTGGTGGCAGCGCCGTTGTTTGTGATCTGCCTTGTAAAGCGTTAACGCGACACGTTTCTCCTGACACGTGTAGAGTCTGGCAGCGGGCACGAGACGGCGATGACACCCAGACACAGCCCACGGCTGCACCTGTGTCTGTGACCTCGGGCGAGTCACCCACTCTCTCTGTGTGCAGCCCTCCTCTGTGAAATGGGGGCCAGAACGGTGGCTTCCCCGGAGTTGTCAGATTGAACGAACTCGAGGGGCACTCTCAGAAGGTCCTGGGTGAGCACTTTCACAGGGTCTAGGAACAGTGCCCACCAGTGCCTGCTGCGGCCTGGGTGGGGGCCGGGGCTCAGTCGAGCCCGGGCATGTTAGGGCAGGGACGGTGTCCCTGTGTGCCCCTGTGATAGGGCACACCTAGCACACGCATTTGTCAAGACCCACGGAATGTGCAACACAGAGTGAGCCTAATGTCAGCTCTGGACGGGGGTTAATACTCATGGGCCAGTACCGGTTCATCCACTGCAGCGAGCCCCCCACGCAAAGTACCCGGGCTGTGTGCTTCCTGCTCAGCTTCTCGGAACCGAAAACTGCTCTAAGAATCCGAGCTCACAAATAAACCGCAGCCAGTCACCCTGGGACGAGGCTGCAGTTGCACGGTGTGACACGGGGTCCCCCCCGCCCACATTCTTGTGGAGGCGTGGGGGTCTCTCCACTTCCCTGTCACTCATGCTCATCGGCTTCCAAAGCCACGCCCGCCTCAGCCAGGCTGCCCCATGTTTTCAGTCCCCACTCATGTTGGACGGGCCAGGGGCCGCGGCGTTTCTAGGCTGTGACAGAAGCCGTGGGGTCTCCTGGACGCCTTAGGTCCTCTTCGGCTCCCTCCCCGCGGCTGCCCAGCCCGGCGCCTTGTCACCGATGGGGGCGGCAGCAGCCTGGGGCGGCACCTCCCTGCCGTGTGGAGGACAGCCTGCATGCCAGCTTATCTGCCCTTGGGCTGCCAGCCGGCTCTGGAGCCGGGGGGTCTGCCTCCTGGCTCACATCTACTCCGTGAGTCATCGGGCGGGAGCGCCTCCCTGCAGCCAAGACACAGCGTGCGGCACGAGGCAAGCAGGGCCCGCGGGGCGCCGGCTCTCACGCTGACGCCCACTTAGGCGGGTATTCATGTCACGCCGGCTCCCTTCCTGACTTCTGCAGTCGCTCTCCAGCAGAGCGCTCAGCCTGTCAGCTCGCGGTGATAACCTTTCCGGGGCTGCTTTGTTTGATATGTCTCCAAGCTTTGCACAGCGAGGGCAATTCTGGTTTCTTAAACCCAGGAAAACACGCCTGCCCGGCCAAGAGTGGGGAATAAAGGACAGGAGGGATCCCTTTGTACTTCCCAGGGTTCGAGTGTGTTTCCATGTCATTGTGTGTCTGTTTTGTCCCTAAACGTCATCTCCGGTGTGTGTGTGTGCACGCATGTGCGTGAGCATAACGTGTGTGCATGCACACCTGTACATATGTGTGTGTGTGTATCTGGTCTGGTGTTTTGTTGAACAGATTAGAACTTCCTCCCTCAAAGTCATCTTGCAGAACCCTGCCCAGAAGGTGAGAGAATGATGGAAATACCCAACTCTGATGTTGACCCAAGGAACTGAAAATCTCTCCTGTGACACCTTTTAGAGACTCCAGGGCTGCTCTGACTGAGTAACAAACCCCACATTTTGGGGTCCAAATGGTAAAATTAACACCAACTAGAAGCCTGCATGCTTTTGCCACCATTAAAGGAGAAATCAAATGTAGACACCACTCACTGTGTGGCCCTCAGGGGTCACACGTCCCTCCCAGCTCCAGCGAAGAACTCGGAAATACCGAGAAAATTGGATCCAGGACGTGAGGAACCCGCGGCATTGATAATGCCAACATGACAAGTTGTCACTTTGCCGTATGTCCCTTCACATGACTAAACCCGTACAGCCAGGTTGTTCTGGTGACTCTAGAATAATCAGGGCAACGGAACTGGAATGAATGGCAGTTGCCGTAATTATTCCAGAAAGAGGACCAAAGGAAACAGCATCCCTCTCTAATTTTGTACGTTCCCAGGAGGTGCACATGTCGCATCATTATCACTATAGAAACTGCTGAGGAGTTAGCCCCGAACCGGTGCCATGTCACACACTGCTGGCCAGTGCCCACACGCCTCCCCGTGCAGCCCCCGTAACTGTGGGCCCCGGTGGGCGGGGCCGCAGACCCACGGACCCCCCAGGCCAAACACATCGCACTCTCTTCACTTTTGCACAGACGTTAATGGACTGAAACGCCGGGTCCAGTAGCCACTTTTCTGGATGTGAGCTGACAGGTTCACAGGGTGCAGAGCCTGGGGGAGGAGTTACGGGCGGCGCGCATGACAGCGACTTGTGTTCCCGCTGTGACGCCTCCGATGGCTGTTCAAGGATCGTACACATCGGATCGAGGGCAGCGAGGCCGTTGTTGAATGGGGGGGACAGTGGCCGTCAGTAGCTTCCTGAGAATCAAGGAAGCGGGTAGGCGAGGCTCAGCGAGTGTTCTCTTCCCTTTTCTTTCCTTTCTTTCTTTTTAGTTCAGCTGATACTTTGGCATCTAACAGCCCCAAAGTACGAATGCGTGCTGTTCAAATGCGGGAGTTTGTGGACAAGGACCATCTGGAACACGCACCACCCACACACACGGACGGCTGAGTTGCTGGCTTGCCATGAGGCTGGCAGCCTGGGGTTCATGCCTCTGCTTATCTCACCCTCGGCCCCTCTGGTCGGTTTTCCCATCACAGGGCCACCGGGATTTCAGCAAAAGTTAAAGCGCCACATCTTAATCCTGGTGAACAGAACCCGGAAGATGAGGGCTTTCCACGCAGGAAGCCAGCCAAGCGCCGGTTTCTTCGGGCCCAGGACTGAGAGAAGTCAACAAGGCCTCGCTGTCGAAACCTGAGATCCCCGCAAAGAGAAATCCGGGCCGGCCCGTCCGAAACCCGGAAACCCGAACAATGAGCAGGGCGCAAAGTCAGAAAGGTAGGGACTTGGACCCCTGCCACCACACATCCAGGAAGGAACAAAAAAGTGTCAAGAAAACAGACGCCGGTGGTGGATGTGAGGACTTCGCCGCCGGCCGCCTGACAGCTCGACC
>PVKE010002144.1:22500-27500 GCA_004027555.1 Craseonycteris thonglongyai
TGTCACTTTTTGGGTTCCTGGCACCCAGTAGGGGCTCGGTGCTGTGTGTCACATGGAACAGGAGGGACTTGCGGGCCTGTCAGGGCAGGAGAGGCAGCAAATCCGTCCTGCGTAGGGCTCAGGAGCTCCACAGCGAGCTGTGTGAATGCGTCTTCACACAGCACACAGCACGGCTGGCTCTCATTTCCTTCCCCTGCACCCTAACTTTCCTGCCATCCTTTTCTACCTTCCCCGCTTCTCTTCTTTCCACATCTCCCTGTGCCAGGTGCCGTGGCAGGTGCCGAGTATAAAAGATGTAATGGAACCCAGGCCCTGCCTTACCAGTGGCCTGGGGGTCCCCAAGGGCAGACGTGCAAATGTGTATCTGGACACGATAGGACACTGCCGTTACCAGAACATGTAAGAGGGGTGCTCATTGCCCATGTGGTGCAGAAAGAGTAACTTTGATGATGGTTGGGTCAGGGAAGGCTTCACAGAGGAGGAGATGCTGAGTAGGGTTTTGAAGGATGAAGAGGAGTGCCAGATAGATACTATAGTGGCAGAATTCCAAGAAGTGGGCCTGGGACAGTTTGCTTGGCTCTGGGGCCTCTATGAGCAGCTTGGCGGGCCCGCTGGAGCAGGCGTTGTTGGTGGAAGGGGGAAAGCAAGGGGAGGCAAGCATTCAGACTGGAGCAGAGCTGTGCTGAGCAGAGCCTTCTGTGCCCAGGGAGGCATTCTGGAAGCTTTCCTGGAGCAGACATGGGGAGCCACTGCAGGGCTGTCAGCAGGACAGTGCTGAGCTCCGGTTTGCGTTTGAGAGGGATTCCCCTGGCAGCAGCATGGAGCGCTGCTGTCCTTGCTGTATGTCTCGTTGGGTCGCTCTCCTGGGACCCTGTGTGGTGAAGCCCCTCCGCAGACTGCCAGCTATGTGCACGGGCAGCTGTGACAACATCTGCACGGAGTGTGAGGGTGGCATTTGGCGCCAAGCAAGAACCGAGAGCAAGGGCTGACATGAAACCAGTCGTGGGTTTTTGAAACCTTTGTTTTATTCTCGCTCTGGACGCGCGCCCTCCCTTAACCCCAGGGTGGAATTCTATTGTGTGTCACGTCCGCTGACATTGGAGAACGGCTTTTGGTAAAAAACGTGCCGAGCGGAGGGAGAGGAAATGTTTGCCGGGCAGGTGGGGTGGCCAGTGGCCTGACGGCTTAAAGGAGTATTTTCGGAGCCGTTGTCCATGGGAGAGGAAAGAATTTGACTTTTAAACACAGGGCGCTGCAGGCAGGGCCGCCTCTGTCTTGCATTGTGTTGAGAAGGTTTTCTTAATCAAAACACGATGCCAAGAACCCACTCCAGGGACGTGAAACTTTGGCACCAGCACACCCTCGCTTATAAATAGGCCAGACCTGCTTGGCAAGGGACAAAAATATGGACTCACGTCCTCCCGCAGCCAGCGGGCGCTTTGAAGGGCGCCGTCAGCCCGCGGACCCTGCACCCCTCCCCTGGTCATTGTAGGCAGAGACAATGCCATCTTCCCGAAAGGAAACAGGCAATAAAAACCCCTGCAGCATTTCCTAAGTCAGAGGGGTTTCCCGTTCAGACCCGAATGGGGCAGCACCCCGCCCGCCACCGCCAAGCCCACCACCCAGGCAACATTCCAACCACATTCGTTGTTCCAGGCGCTGAAATTGCTGCTTTTTCCTGAGTGGGGCCTGGAAACCGCTTTTACACTTCAACAAAGCTTTTTTTTTTTCTTCTCCATTTTCTTCTTTGGCCCCCCTGACGTGCCTTCCTGTTTCTCGTATCTTCGCAAAGCTTCTGAGAACATGTGCGGGGCATCAAAAGGCACAATGTTTGGACACAGGGCCCCACATTGGCTTAAGAATCCTTTGTGATTGCATGTCTTCAATGAAGAGGTGGCGACGTTTTTCTCCTTTGCCTTCTTTCTTTTTAAACAAGTGCCGGGCTTTATGGCGGTGCGAGCTCCCGGCTTTACAGTATCGATAAACGCAGCTACACCTGCGCTATAAAACCCGCTTTACATGAAGCAGGCCGTTGCTGTTTTATGGCCAATTCTCGCCCATTGTTCTGCAGCCGTGTCAGAGGTGTGCTGTAACGGGCTTGCGGAGGTGGGCGCCCCGAAGATCCGTTTTATAAAATGGTCTAATTTTGCCAAGTTTAGTGCCAAAATCTGGATTGAAACATGCAGGACTCGCGTCCCAGCAGACGCGTGAGATGATGTCACTGCCCTGAAAAAGGCCAAGATAAACATCTATTTCCAGATCACTTGCACTTACAGCATGAATTCTACCTCTTTTTCAATCCCCAAATCACGGTTCCTGTTTTCTAACAATTTTAACGTTAACCTGGTTGACATTTGAACTTTCCTGACTTTTTTTCTCTGACTTGGAGGTTTTATGACATTGCTGGTGGAGGAGGCAAAATTCCATTCCAAGTATAATGATGCTTTTGGAGCCTGAAAATCCACGGACTTGTGCAAACGATGCGAGGCGGATTGAATAGTCCTTCTGATGGAAGCGAATGCACAGATGTGCCATCGGGAGCCAGGGCTCGGCACCCCAGGGGCACGCTTGTGGCTGGCATGCCTGGTGCGCAGCGAAGTCTCCTGCTTTGTTTTCCCGTCCCTTTAAATGGGTGGGTTGAGCTCGTGTGTAGCAGGGTGATTAACTACAGGGACTTAGCACAAGATGTTCTCTTCTCAAGAGGGCAACTGATATGCACATGAATATGATCCACATAGTCTATCCATGTGTTCTATGTACACACACAGCTATAACACATATATGCACATGAGTATGATCCACATAGTCTCTCCATGTATTCTATGTATGTACACACACAGCTATAACACATATATGCACATGAATATGATCCACATAGTCTCTCCATGTGTTCTGTGCACACACAGCTATAACACAAATATGCACATGAATATGATCCACATAGTCTCTCCATGTATTCTATGTATGTGCACACACAGCTATAACACATATATGCACATGAGTATGATCCACATAGTCTCTCCATGTATTCTATGTATGTATACACACATCTATAACACATATATGCACATGAATATGATCCACATAGTCTCTCCATGTGTTCTATGCACACACACAGCTATAACACATGATATGCACATGAATATGATCCACATAGTCTCCTCATGTCTTCTATGTGCACACACAGTTATAACACATAGATGCACATGAATATGATCTACATAGTCGCTCCATGTGTTCTATGTACACACACAGCTATAACACATACATGCACATGAATATGATATGTATATTCTCTCCATGTATCATATGTATATATACATACACAAAGCTATAACACATGATATACCCATGAATATGATCTACATATTTTCTCCATGTGTTCTATGTATATACACACACACAGCTATAACATATAATATGCACATGAATATGATATACATATTTCTATGCATAGACACACACCACTGTGACACATGATACGCACATGAATAGGACATGCACATCACGTGACAAAATGCTGGTGCGTAACCTTTGCTCACGCATCTGTGGAGCAAAACCGTGAGCTTCCTGAGTGCAGAGCCCTGTGGGTCATCTTGGGGACCTTACACATCGCATGGGGAACTGTGTGGTTCTGGGGTGTCATGTGGGGAGGCGTGTGGTTCTGGGGTGTTGTGCATCTGAGTAGCGTTTCTTCAGCGTGTGTCCCACGTGGTTTAGTGAGAGGCTCTGTGACGCAGTCAGGGGTTCCGCCTCTACCTAGTCCTAGCCGTGGGTGGGAGGCTTCCAAATGGGACAATGACGTTTTTCTTTGAGGGGCAGGTGTGAAGAATAGCGATGTGTGGGGGACCCCAGACATAGTGCTGTTTGTTGTAGGTGCCCACCCTCTCCTCTCCCCCAAACCCTGAAGTCGGGGTGCTGTTGGCCGGCTCACACGAAGAGCCCAGGACAGGGCAAGGAAGGTTCTGCTCATGAAGGGCCCCCAGCAGGTCCACCCAAGATGTTCGGCCGCCTCTGGTACCGGCGCAGAAGGCAGGCGCTTCCTGCCGGGAGGAGGTCACGTGACTGACCTTGGCCCTGCCTTCCCTGCAGCCTTCGGGCTCCTCCACTGGAGTCAAGTCCCTGCGCCCCAGCCTCTGTCTGCCCCCCTGGGAACGTGATGCCTTGGGGTGCACCCTGGGCTCAGGACTGGGACCAGGAGCCCCGGAAAGGAAGACCTCTGTCTCATTAATGCGTCTTTGTTCCTCCCTTAGCACACAGGACGTGATAGTGACCTCAAACCAGTGCCTCCTTGAGGGCGTGGAGGGAGGTCAGAATTCACCCTCAGAGGCCCTGCGAGCTCCAGCGTGTGCCCACCTGTGTTCCCGGGGAAGTCCTTTCCCATCCCTGCCGCCTGAGTGAAGGGCTGGGCAGGGTGACCTTTGGGGACGCTTGCCCCTTCTAAGCCCATATTGAACTTGAGAGTCGGGGACATGGCGTTTGAGATGTGTGAGGTGGAGAGGCCACGGCCAAAATAGTGAATGAAGAAACGCCCAGGGAATGCACTCCGACCTCACACTGCGTTTTAACTGGCCTGTGTGTGTGTGTGTGTGTGTGTGTGTACAATTTGCACAGTACTTGTGGCTGTGACAACCCTGTTCCAGAGAGTACAGTCTGCTTTTGAGAAACTTACGTGGGGGGGCAACAACTCACACACTTCGTGTCGGCCACGTTATGATGCGCATGTGCCAACCCGACAGGGTTCTTAGGTAGGTTTTGTCCACCAAGCCCACTTCCAGAACTTGTGTCTGTCTTCCCCCCAGGCCAGCTCAGGTGTGGTGAGGGGAGCGCGTGGGGGGTCTCCCAGGCTGCAGCGGAAGCTGCTGTCACCGGGAGTCTGTTTAGAAGGTGAATTGCTAATTGTTTGATTTTTCTGCCAACAGGGTTCCTGCAAATTAGAACTGTAATCTCTGTGGGTATGTCCTGAATTAAAAGAAAATATATCATAAAGTAAATAAACA
>PVKE010002144.1:30000-60056 GCA_004027555.1 Craseonycteris thonglongyai
CGTTGGCGGATTCATGGTCTAAGGGGGACACCCGGGAACTCGGTCGCGTGGGGCGAGGGTGCCATCGACGTCACGCCGCACCCTGCATGTTTACATTATTTGATAAAGAAATGTCTACGTGCCCCTCACGCCACGTGGGGCTCCCAGGGAGAGGAGAGGAGCAAAATATTTTCAAACTTACGGGGCCTTGGCACGGATGGTGGAGACCGGTTTTAAATGACCGCCTTTCAACAGTGAACCCAGCTAATAGGAAACCCAGGAATCCAGTGGCCTAAGTCAACTGCTAAATTTTTAAAAAGTGAAATATAATATGTGGGACCGTCCCCCCCCACCCCAGATCTGAAACACCGCGCTCCTTTTAAAACCGCCTGAGCGCTCAGCTCCACTCGTTATTACCAATTGAATTTTCAATAGCCAACTTTCCGAGCCCTAACTTTGACAAATTTTATTTCACATTTGTCAAAGGAAATAAAGCTGACAGCATTACAGGGCCTGTGTACTAAAAGTGGTATCTCAATTCCAAGTCTGTCCAACCTTTCTTCCCTCGGGGGGCATTAAATCTGGACCCAATTCACAGCTTTGTTTGAACACTATATTTTGCCTTTTCTTTGCACCTTTGATATTTATTTCAGTGTTAAATCTATTCTTCCCTTCATCTATTACCCTGTTTTATTTCTGTTTTTGAGAACCTATATTTTTGCTAATAAATATTCACTACGGCATTTCATCCTGTACTTAATATGCCCAGTGCATGTTTTCTGTGCTAACGTCCCAACAGATTGAGTGGACATTCCACTGTGACAGCACAGTCATAAAATCCAGGAACTTATAAAGCCTGCCTTTCCCCTTCCACCGGCTTTGCTCCGGTCTATTTTCTGCCGGCTCCTCCCCCGCGGCGTTGGCAGCCCTGAGCAGAACCACAGCACCGCCCTGTGGCCTCCTGGGGACATGGCGGCCCCACCACGGCCCTGTCCCTTCTCAGCCGCCTCCGTCCCTTCTGGTCCTGCCGGCTGCCTTTCTGTCCCGCCAACAGGTCAACGGGGTGGCCGGGAGGTGGTCGGTGGGCGAGACGGCGGCCAGGGCAGCACACGTCCTCTGGCAGAAGCCCGCCTCGCGTCGGCGCTCCTGCACGCCGTCAGCCACGCGTGGCTGCACTTGCTTTTCCTCTCCGGGCCCCACAGGCCGTGCAGACGCCAGAAGGCCTTCGGGTCGGCTGGGGCTGCCGTGCCAACCTGCTCGCCCGTGGGTGCTTCAGGACAGTCCCACGCCAGGTTCCTGCCCGATGCGCGGGCAGGCTTAGTCTCCGGGAAGCAGGGTTCCCTGGGAGTAAGGTGGAATGGTAGCCAACTTAAAAAAAAAAAGAAAAGCTTACCATATGACAGCGACTCAGCTGGAACCCTGGAACACATAGGCGTGCATCTTTGATCTTGCACATCACATTAAGTAACAAAGACCAGAGGACTTCAGACATGTACTCGCCGCGCTGCGTTTGATCACAGTAAAAGTCTGCGCCCACTCCGGACGGTGGGTCGCGCCATTGATTTTTCCACCCTCGACCCCCAAAGAAGGGACCCTTTTAAGTGTGTCTGATTCTTTTAATTAGATCATTACCGCGATTGTGATGTTTACTTCAGTATCATCTCTTATGAACAGCACGGGGCTTTTTAACCGCAGTGGCTGCACTGCCCCTGATATCATTTGGGGAAACACATTAAAATAGTTAAGTCTGAATAATAAATATGGCTGCTCTCTCTCTCTCACACACACGCTCTCTCTCTGCTGGAAACCACGTGAAAAATCCCACTCTTTCTCGCTCCTTAGGAAAGGAGCTAACGTGAGAGCTAGCACATACGCTGAATTATGCATGTAAATTCACGCGGTCCGCAGAGAAACTTGGTGTGGAGCGTCTGTCAGTGTTTGCAAACACAGGAAACTTTTTACTGCGATCATTTGAACCATTGGCAAGGAAACCCTTGCATCTGCAGCTTGATCTCGATCTAGCCATCGGCCTTCGCGAGCCGCCTCCCTCTCCCTGTGCCCTGCTCCATTTCTTCTCTCTGCTGCTCCGCCCGCCTCTCGCCACGATGCCTGCGTGTGCTTTCTCCTTATGCGTCTTCCCCTCAGCGTGATGAGCCCGGGCCGTCTCTGGGCTCGGCAGCGGTCACTTGGCTGCCTAGGGATCTAGCTGGAGTCTTTGTAAACGTGCGAGGACCACCTGGGAGGGGGGGCGACAGGCATGCCGAGTCCCCGAGCGTCCAAGTGCAGCTTAAGACCCTGGCTTGTTTGCAGAGCAGCTGCACATTTTGCAAAGCCGTGGGCACCGCCTTCAAGTTCATAACCCCGAAAGGAAGTAAATACGCTAAATGATAATTTTCCAAGACCATAATTAGTAGCATTGATCTCTTCAAATGCAATGTCTCTGACGTGAGTAGAGGTAGAGAGCAGGGTTTATTTGTTTCTAATGAAGGGCAGCGGCATTTTATTCGGGGGAACGTAGCATCTAAGCTCAGACTACTGGTCTAAAATGAAAGGGACTGCTCTTCGCCTGCGTAATGGAACTTCCACGGCACTGCCTCCTAAAGTATGTTAAATAATAAATAACTTATTAAAACATGTTCAGTGTAATAATGGCCTTTTTCATGAATTGTTGTAAAAGAGACATTAGAAAAGTAAGGAAAGCAGCCTTCAGGGGAAATAACGGGAATTTCTAGCAGCAGAGTAGTGTAATGGCTCTATATTTTTTAAACGTGCCTGTACTCCACTCATAGTCATTTAAGTGCTTAAATAAGCACCATAAATGCAAATAATTTACTGCTTTGCAAACAGAAAATTGGGCAGAAAAGTGATTTTGAAGAGGGCGTTGACTTGCCATCTTCGATGATTCGGGACCCTGCAAAATGCCGCTGACACTTACGCTCCCGTTACTCAGCTTCTTCACGTTCATTAGTGATCAATTCAGACAGATAATTTACTTAATAAGGTAAGCAGATAAACAGCCACAACAAAAATTGCTCTCTGTGCTCTTAAGGCTTTAGACCCCTGATTGCTTTTGTGAACTAATTATTGAGATGAACACCTTCTATTTTTCCCACTCCATTTTGCCTTGCAAAAAAAAAAAAAATGCCACCAGGCTATTTTTAAATCCTTTCAGTGGGAAGTGGGAAAGGGTTAAAGATTTTCCCCCCGAAGACAAAATGACCACCCACCAAAAGGAGGGACTCGGGGCTAAGTTGTGTGTGGATTTTTTTAAGCGTCTGCTGAGCGGAGGAGCCGCGCGCTGTCGGGCTGAAAGCACAGAGCTCGAGTGGAATTCTAAGCCAGGGAACACCGGCGTCTGTCACGCGGCTAAATCCGACTTCTTTGAGGGCTGAGGACTGCGTCCCAGCTGCCTTATCATGGCTCAGGCTGCAGGTTTTGAAGCAGCATTAATCACAGATTCACTGCTTGGCGGTTACCTTAAAAAGTTTCTATTAACTTCAGATCATATGTAGTTACCAACACTTTGTGATTAGTGCAAAAATCACTTGCTGGTCCTTTAATATTTACTGTAATAATATTATTCATAATGGAGTCATTCAGTATTCATGTGGATATAATATGCAATTCCATTGTAATTCAGCATTAATTAATGTCCACTTATTGCAGCATATTATACTATAGGAAACAATTTCTGATAAGAGACGCCAGTGTAATTTAAGGATGGGTCTGATTGTCATTTGAATAATGATATGCATTGCTTCACGTCTGCATGCCTCTGCCCCCACCCCACCTCCCTGCCCACATGTGAGCCCAGAGGACACTTACACGCACACACATGCACACACACACGTGCATGCACATGCACGTGCACACGCACACACACGCACACACTCATTGTGTGTGTGTAGCTGAATAGTTATTTGTAATGTGAACATTAAAGCATTTGGGGTCCCCTTTTTGATTTCCCTTGCAAATGGTGAAGTTCATCCCCCTGAGAGCCTCACAGCACTACTGCAACACCCAGGCAACTCTCTCTCCTAAAGAAACAAAAAACATCGTCGTTGGACAGTTGTCCTTTGTTTCTAAAGTGACAATTGCGAAGGTGCTTTAAAAATAAAAGCAAAAGCAAACCTCTCCCGTCTATCCGTCATCCATCTATCTCTTTGCCTGCCCACCTATTCGGAACAAACTTAAGCTGCCCCTCCCGAGAAGGGCCGCTTGGAAAGCGAAGTGGGGACGGCGCTTCAGCCGGAACTGGCCGGCGGCTTGGAGAGGCCGGCCCGCTACGGTGCTCCTGAAATAACTGCAGCCTCGGATTGCTAATTGCTGCTGGCTGGTCTTGTAAAAAGTCCTGAAGCTCTACCAGCCCTCTGACTTGAACTTGATACCATATTTCACTCGTTCTTGTAGCATTAGGGGATTTAAAGCCTCCTTTTCCTTTAATTCTTTTCTTTCTTTAATGGGTGACTGGATAAATTCAGTGGTGGATTTTCGTGACACTAAAACAGCAGATACGTCTATGATGCACTCTCGCTATGTGGTTTAAAAATCCCTCACCATATGTTTTCTCACTGGAATGCCTCGTCTTGCAAAATTACAGGAACCGAAGCTTAAAAACACAATTAGGTAGTTTAAAATGAAGTATTAAAGAAATACCGCATATATTCAGATGCCTGCGATGCTTTCTTCCTCTCTCTCTTTTCTTTTTTTTTTAGGTGGGGGTTTTGTTTTGTTCTTGAAGTATTCAAAAAGCCTCGACTGTATTTGATTTTTACACTAATCATGCCCCATATTTTTTGGATTATGTTATATAGGCTGTGGTTAAATTATAAATGAAAGAGTGAACTACCAGACTTCTTGTCATAACAGCGGCTTTTATGTTGTTACAGAAAATGCAAAAAAGAAAAAAAAAGGCGTTTTGCGTTGAAGGGTCCCCTCGCTTATTCTGTGCTGCTTAATGTATATAGGCAGACAAGCGAGGCAATTTGTAGAAATGTTTTTTGCAGTATTCTGAAATTACAACACCCTCTTCACCCTCTGAGGGGAAAAATGAAAGAAAACTAAATGCACACTGTATAAATACAGCTGTGTCCTAACAACACGCTTTGCTCTCTCCTGCTTTATGCATTTCTTCTTAGGAAGCACACATACACACAAGGACACACATGGACACACACACAGGCACACGGACACACACACACAAACACACGCACACAGTGCCTACTTCGAGTTCAATTTCTTACCAAGTTATAAAGCAAGTGAGCAATCTCATGTGCTGGCAACCTAAAAACCATCTCTCACGATGGCAGACGCCTTCTTTTTCGGTTCTTTTTAAAAAAGGCAAAGGCAACAAAAAGCCAGCAGGACCAGAGTATGAAAAAAGGAATCTAGGAATGGCTTGTAATCTCTATATGTTTTTGTTTTCCCATTAAACTTATTTCCAATTCACTGTACATGAAAACACAGTAAAATATTTTATAGACGTCTTGTGTCACACCGCTCAAAGCGCTGGACTGAAAGGCCACTTTATGTCCCGATGTAGAGGGCTGGAGCTTTCAGATATTATTTATCCTCAGCAAATGGGGGACATATTTTGTTTATAGGCTGTGGCATTTAGGTCCATTGTAACCATATCACTTAAAAGTCTTTGCCATGGTGCAGGCACGGAGAATGATTTTCTGAGTTAAATCTACTGCCACGCTTAACCATTTTGTTCATTCGTCCCCCGATCTTTGCCAGCTCGAAGGGGTGGGGGGCAGGCGGTCTGGGAAGCCGGAGGAGCCACACGGATTCTCTCTGTGCATGAGGTTGTGGGCAGGGCTCTTCCTGACGGGAGGGGGTGATTGCACAGCCTCCCCTGGACTTGGTCAGACGCACAAATCAATAGCGTAGCTTTTGCCCTTCATTTGTAGGTAAGTGTGTTCTTGAATGTCTGAAAGGATATTTGATGTGGAACTTAAAACAGCACCGGAGCGGTTTCTGTGCCCCGATTGCCTCCCGCTCGGCCGTGACGCAGCCCCTCTGACGCGCACACAGGCCCGGCCACCGCCAGCCGCGCTGCCCTGCGCCGCACGCTGGGCTGGACGGGGCGGCTCCCCTGGAACCCGCCTGGAGGACAGTGTGTGCGTGTGGCTTTTTCTTATTTTTTATTTCTGTGGCTTCTTTGGATGCACTGCTTTCTAACCCGAGATAACAAATCTCCTTTTGCAGCGCTCGGTGGAGTTTGGTTAGGGGCTGCCTCTGAGCAACGTGCACTTGGCCTTGCTGGCGTGCTCGCGGATACCCGCGCCGCGGTTACGAAGCAGGAAACAGCCCGCAGCCACACAGCTGATTATTTCTCCACATTTGCATCTTCCAACGGTAATGGGGCGGCTGCTACACATGCTTCCCGGCTCCGGACGAGTGCTAAGTGGCTGTTTTTAGTTCCTTCCCTCCTAGCTGGTGGCCTGAGCCTGGCAGCTGGTCCCCAAGGTTAGCAGCCGGCCGGTCAGGCTCTTGTCCAGGTGGGAGTCCTCGCGGGAAGCAGGGAGCTGAGGCTGGGCTGCCTCACGTCCCGACCACGGGCCGGCCGGCCCCGCGTGGGGTCGGTGCTGGGCCGCTATGCACGGCAGGCCTGCGGGGTGTTGCTGGGGGGACCCCTGCCTCCTGTGACCCAGGAAGGCGAGGCAGGCGTGTGGGCCTCAAAGATAGAGGGGGCGGAGAGGCGCCTGCAGGCTGGGCTGGGAGTCCCGAGGGGGCCACAGGTGCCAGCGAGGGGCACCCCCAGGGCCAGGGTCCCACTCATGACTGATGGCTGGACCAGGGTCCCCGGGCCGTCCCAGAACAAGCGTTTTTTCAGATGGGGTTTTGGTTAAAGACAGGATGAAGTTTTGTGTCCTGAAACTGTGACAGACGTGTGTCCTGGTTTTGTAGCCCTTCTGCCTGCCCCTGGGCCACAGCCAGTCCTGCTGCGACAGCGTGGCTGTCGGCGGGTGACCTGCTGGGCTCGGCCCGGGGCTGGACTGATTTGGGGGGCAGAGGGTCACTCTTGCCCACAGGGGTTCCTGGGGGAGAGGCGGGGTAACCGAATGGCCGGCAGGCCCGGCCCACTCTCTGCAGCTGCTGGGGGGCAGGAGAAGTGGAGACTCCAGCACCTCTCCACCTCACACGGTGGGGTGGGTGTGCACCGCCGTCGGGGTTCCCGTGGCCCCTTCCTCTAGCGCCTGCCCGGTTCTGTGGAACGTCTTGAGGGTCTGGCCCGACGGGGACCCCTGTTAGCCTGTCCGGGGGTGCGGGTGGCATGAAGGTTCTCCAGCCCGCGCGTCCCCCGGAGACCTGTGAGTGTCCCACCTGCTGCCAGTGTCCTTCCCAAGAGGCTCACGTGTCAGGATGTGTGTGAGCTTGCTCGCCCCCTTTCTGCCCCGGGAGCCCCAGAAAGTTCTTTCTGAAGCAGGCCTGGAAAAGTGCACGTTTTATTGACATAAACGATAGCATTTGGATGGGTTTCTTTTTAAAACAGCGCCCCCGTGAGCCCAACCTTCAGCTCCACGTGGGGGAAAAGCCGCGATGTTCTGCAATGTCCTGTGCAACAGATCTATGGCAAAGCCCGTTCTCTTATCACACACGTCTTCCTAGTTCCAGTATGTTCCTACGTCAGATTTTAAAAATCAACCACATTAAATTGGATTTATTTTTCCTTGTATTTTTATTTCTTCATTGTCCAGTGGGGTCCAAACCCCGGATAGTAGCCAATCTATTCAAAAGAATTTACAAGTGAAATGCTGGGGTCCACTTTCCCAAACGTCACATCCGTTTTGTAATGTGAATCGCGAAGGCTCAGCGGCTCCCTGCGTTGCAGAAAACCTGGAAGCTCTCGCTCTGGAAGGCTCACGCTGCTTCACTGGCAAGGAGAAGAGTGGGAGGACAGAACAGAGCAAAACCTCTTCCTGTTGAGACAACACAGGGGAGAGAAAACCAGGGGGGCAGGGAGACGGAAGAGTCTCTAAAAACACCCGGGAAAGGTTCTCCGCCAGGCCAGCCAGGGGTGGAGCCCACGGGGAAGGTGTGTGGAGAGGAGGGAGCGTGAAGCCGGATGCCAGCTGTGCTCACAGGTGGCTCTTCGGTCCCTGTCCTGAGCGTTCCAGCACAAATTCTGCCCCCTAAGAAAGTACAGCTTGCTAATCACCCTGAGCCCTGACCGCAGCAGTTTGGGGTTCGCCTGGTCTTGCCTATAGTTTGATGGCTTATGAACGATGACGTTAGTTCTGTTCTTAACAGAAAGGATGGCTAATAATCTTCAGCTTTTATTAGAAAATTATGAATCCCCTGCCATCTCCCTTTAAAAAAACAAAAAATAAAACCAAAAAGCACCCGCCTGGCCACGCTGGGCCGGCCCTCCCTGGGGTCCCTTTTGTCTCTGCTGCTTTACCTGCCTTTGGCTGCCTCCACAACGAACCCCCTTCAATCACCTTGAACAAAATATGCACAAAACTTAATAGCTTCAGGACAGTGCCTTTCATATGCGCCTTAAAATTCTCCTTTCATTTTAGGTGTCAGTATATTTCCTTACACCAGAATAAAAGACCTTATCAGCAGAAACAAACTGAAATTCAAAAAAAACAAAACACCCATTTTTTTTTTTCGTTAATAACAAGCAAAAATTACTGGTTACTTTCCAATTGCAAAAGTAGATTTTACTAACATAGGAATAAAAATTAAACATAGAAATGAAAAATGCCCTCGGTTGTGTTCACTTAAGAGACAGTCATACATGTACATACATATTCTTCTTCTTTATGCTCCTGTGCAACATACATCTCTGTTATGTCCTTAACACGTGGCCCGTACCCGCTTGTAAGTGTGCTTGCGTGTAACGGGAGAGAGATGTCGTCGTGCCAGAAGGCCCGCTGGGAAGACCTGCTGGGAATTCTGTTTCTCTGGATGGGCCCCCCGATTCTCATCTACGCCGTTGTGTTGGGGGTACACCACCCCACTGACATTTAACTTCGCCGGGAGCCCCAGCCCTTGACCCACACGCACGCTCCAGCCGGGGCTACTTGGAAATTTTCGAGATGAAGTCATCTCTGGTTTGAGTTACTGGAGAGCCGTGATCCCGTCCAGCTGGGCTGGCTCAACAGCTGCCCCTGCACGAGGCCTGACAGCCACCCTCACTGAGCAGCTGACGGGGACCTATGGCCGAGGGCCCAGAGCGCGCCCGCTGGGGCCCGTCGGTCACAGACCACGAGGACGCGACGCGCTGGGCTGTGGGGCACAGGGCTCTATGCGAACCGCTTCTCCCCGGTGAAGCATCGGGCCGTGATCAGCGAATGTGATCAAGCAGGCGGCAAAGCGCACAGAACGCACACGACCGTGCGTCCACGTGTGACACCCTGGATGTTTTCAGGACCAGATTGTAACATGGGTAAAGCGGGACACCATTGACTGGGGGGGAGGGGGTTCTTGATGAAAAATTGGGTCTATCTCCCGCCGTTCCCTAGCTTGTCGTGCATTCTTTCCCAAAATTGGGACTTTTTAAAAACGCCGCAGGACACGGGACAGATTGTTAAAAATCAGGACTGTCCCGCCCAAAGCGGGACGTCTGGTCACCTTACTCTGGCTCCGAGGCCGACATGCATCCTCAGGGGTCGTAGGATGCGCCTGTCTGCACTCACAGATCGGGGTGACCTCCCCACCCACACACTGGCCATATAACATCCAGATGTCCAAAGGCATTTTTGAGAACTCTATGAAATCTGATAGAACGTGAAATGCGATAGGACGTGAACTCAGTGACATAAACAGTAAAACAGCCAAAAGCTCTGTACGGAATAATGCGGCCTTTTTCCCAGAGGGTCGCCCCCGGCAGGGTTGTGCCAAGGGTCTCACGTGGGGGTCCGCTGTGACCCCGGCTGGTCCCTCCGTCCTTTTTCTCCAAAGCATGTTCCTTCCCTCCCGGAGGCACCTCTTCTCACAGAAGCCTCCTGAAGAGAGAATTCTGAGGAAGGCATTCAGGAGTCTTCACTCTGAAAATCGAGGAGCCTCGTGACTTGTCTGTGGACACAGGATTCACCCATGGCAGTTGCTCAAACACTTCTGCCTCTTAAGACGGGTGCTTTCCCTGCTACACAGCGGGAAGTGATGTCCTTGTGGGAGCGACCGGCATTCGGGGTCCAGCCAGTATTGGAATTAAAGTGGGGACTGTGCTGGGGTCCAGCCCCAGCTGACGCAGATGGTGGTGAAAGCTTCCCCGAGCTGCAGTTTCCTCACTTGGTAACAAGAGAGAGGTAAACTCAGACCTGCTTTTTCAGTCAAAAGGCCTCTGATGTATATGCAATTAAAAAACAAAAACAAAAATGAAAGCACAGCGTTGCCAGTTTAAAACCATCAATGTTGATGGAAGTGTTTCTTCCTTGTTACATTAAAAAATTGCCTCCTTTTAAAAAATAAATGACAAAAAAAAATAAATAAATGACAAGAGTAGTATATGCCTATTGTAGAGCTTTTTAAAATGTAGATTAATTAAAAAATTATAATTAGCTATAGATTTACCTCCTGTTTTAACATTTTGGTAAATTAGCTAGCCTATTTTTTCCCTATATTCTTAATATATTGATATTGTTCTGTGCATATAATTTTGTATGATACCTTTTTCACTTAATGTTCTGTCATAAACCTTTTCCTATTTTGCTTCAAAATAACCTTTGTGAATATCCGTGATAGTCGCAAATGTTCTTGCAAAGAGACTCAGCATAATTTATGGCATTCTTTTTTGCCTCGCATGTAGATTTCCAAAAATATTCCTTCTGAACGAGGATTTAGTAGCAATGCTGCCAAGAGCTTGCCCGATTCACTCTCATGTTCAGTGTGGAACTCTTCCTCACCTGTTGGAATTAGCAGGTTCTTGCAAGTAACATTCATTCATTGCTTAGCTTCAGGTCTTTTTCTGAGTTGCAGCATCAGACACTTTTTTCCCTATGACTGTGAGTCCTTTGTTTTGTGTTTAGAGAAGTGGATGCATTAGAAAGCATGCATGTTTATGTTCCACAAATATGACACTTGAGAAATGCTGCTAATGGCCAACTGGTATTAATAGAGTTGCAAAAGTTTTCACCAGAACAAATCTTTAGAAGTAAAGAATCAGGCAAAGATTTCTCCGCGTCTTCCTGATTTTTCCCCACTTTTTGTTTCCACTAAATTGCTTCCAGGGGAAGCTGGGAGGGCTCAGTGGGTTAAGCACTCGCTTTGCAGCCCCGGAGCCTGAGGATCGAATCCTGGCCCCGACCCAGGTGGACCCATGTGCTGAGCTGGGGTGTGGCCCCAGTTCAGTTCTTGCCGGGACCTATGCAGGAGGTTCCCAGCCCAGTTCCTGCCCTGCGCAGCCCTGTGCCCACCTGTGGAGTGAAACTATATGGAAAACTAATGCTGTCAACTATGGAGACGGCTCTGGGCCCTCCCCCTTCTCTCTGTCTCTCTCTCTGTCAAAAACCAATGAAAATAAATTTTTAAATTGCTTCCGTCTCTTCTGCTTTTGAGAAAGGCATTAAGAATGCACCATCAGCCTTACCCTGCACAGGCAGAATAAAGAGGAACAATATCACCCAGTCTCACCAAACACATACTGTATTTTCCGGCGTATAAGACGACCGGGCGTATAAGACGACCCCTTAATTTTACAGCTAAAACATAGGTTTAGGCCTATATTCGCTGTATAAGATGACCCCCCACTTCCGAGGCTGTAGTCTTATACAGCGAATATAGGCCTAAACCTATGTTTTAACTGTAAAATTAGGGGGTCGTCTTATACGCCGGAAAATACGGTACTCACATTTTCCCACAGGGGAGTAACCTAACTGTGACCGTTTCTATGTTAACCCTTTGGCCATGCTGCTGCCCAACCCCACGAGAGAACAGTCTGTGGTCCAGGGATTGTTGGAGCTGTAGAAACCACGTGCTCTGTCTCACGCGAAAGGGGATAACGGAGAAGGGAGGCTGCCCGTGTGAGGTGTGGAGACCGTAACTCCGAGCATTAAGACCCTCTGAGGTTGCTGAAAAACAACGGTGGAAGCAACGCTGGGAGTCAGGAGCAGTTGCCAGGCTTCTAGAACGGCGCTGTCGAGCCTGTCGGATCTCTGTGACATCTTACAGCAGTGACACGTTCTGAAATCTTACCTTCCTTGTAAGTATGTTTGCTGTTCATGTTACCACCCAGCGATACAAAATGTATTTTCAAGGCAGAACAAAATAGTTTTTAAAAAATGTCCTCTCCACGCCCTGCCCAGACCTCGTCTTCTCAGGGGTAGACACTGGGGGCAAAAGGACATTTTCCAGCTCGTTAGTGACAAATCCCTGCGTCACTATTCATTGTCCACATTCACTATTTCTCTAGGACCAAGATGCCTAAATAAGAAATTAAAATATAATTACCATTGAATTGACAACACAAATAAGCTTCTTTCCTGTAGCTGTCAGAGTTTCTAGAGACATCCCAGCTGACCTTGACATTGCTTTAGTTGCTGATGGAAAACCGAAGAAAGCAGGCATTTGAAGGGTTGGAACACAAGGTTATATTGTGTTTCAAGAATCATTTTCATTGTGACTCTCTTTGTGGATATTCTATATTCTTTCCAGGCTGAGAGATTATAAAAAAAGATGGGAGTAGAGAAGGCGAGTGATAAATGCCAATTAACTTAGTGCATACACACCCCAAACTCTTACATTTCTCAGAGACAGTGACTCATGTGGGTAATAAGTCTTATTGGGCCTCAGAAGATCCACCTTGGCATCTATAAAGAAAAGATTTCTGGTTTCCATATTATCCCGTTCTAAGCTACATGCAATTATAGTCATTTTAATTTGGGGTTTTGGACATAAGTCTGTGAAGTGTTTCGTATAGATGAAGTTTGCAGCTGAATAATAAATAAATGAGTTGCCAATAACTTCGAGATGGTGTAACGGCACCTCCTTTCTATTGTCAATCATTTTTAGCACAAACTTCTGTGGTTGGAGTGTCTTAATGAGTACATACCGCGTGCGCAGGGCTTGAAGTTCTTGTAGTGGAATCTTAAATGAGGAGAGGCCCATTTCAGGTGGTATATTGAAGAGTTCTGGGTGTAGTAAAATTACCACTGTCGTAAGGTGTGTATGCGCCCGCACGCACACACACGCACACACACACACACATGTACACACATTCTTACACCCTCATACACATTCCAAGACTGAAGGTCAGGAGAAAAAGCACGTACAAATCATACTATAAAATATGCAAACAAGCAACATATCAAAGATATGCTTACATTTTTTGTGTATTTAATGCATATAGTTATAAATAACATTTTAATAAAAAATTATCTCCACATTTGCTTCAGGGACTTCATCCAAATTGTGAACCTGACACATTTTGTCCTTGATTTTAATGTGTGTTAAAACTGACAACTCCTCTCTCCCCCGCTCACTGCCCCCCAAATTTGTCTTGTAGGTTTTAGGGAGCGTGGTTTCCACTACTCCGCCAGCTCTCTCCTGTAGTATGAGCCTAGTTCTTTCCCAATTATGGAGCTTCAAATTATTTACTCACGTTTTAAATTAAAAGAGCAAACAAGTAACCCGGCGTCAAAAAGCCCAGTCCCAGCTCCGGGAAAGCAAATGAGTGGGCAGGTTGAATGTCTCTTTAGGCCACAGCTGTGCGGCCGTATCACGGAAGGGTTGAGACTGAAGGCCCCTCCACCTCGCCGTGGGGTAATGCAATCTAGTTTCATTAAATTACTGCAGGGCCAGTTACTTAAGCAGAATATTGATTTTCAGTCTGGCCCATGTTTAACATAATTCTGCGTAGGCAACAGCTAATTCTGCATTTGAATCTAACCCCCTAATGGAATGACAAGATGCCTCTGTCCCCGGCCACACCTCGGCAGCCTCCCTGAGACCCAGCCTGCCCTCCCCCCGCCCTGAGACGTGGGGTCCCCGTGTTCACAGAGGGGACGAGCCAAGATCCTCCGTGGCATCATGTACACGTTAAGCAGCTTGTACTTGACCTACACGATACTTATGGATGAGATCCTTAGCCTTGGTTCGTTTTCTTTGAGCTTCTGATGAATAACAATGAGGCTTGTCTTCACATTCAATCTTACTTCAAACAGGCCTTAGACGACTTCTGGTGAAAACATTGAGGTGAAACTCGAACATTACATAGCTGCGTGTGCTATTTGTGAGTAACAACGAACACAGGGGGAGAAACTACGTATCACCCAGATACTTATTTTATTAGTAGTAGATTGCAATTTCAAAAAGAGACTCCTCCTCCTCCCCCTAACTGCAGAAGGGAAAATACATGGGATTTTCTGGAGCTTCCTGAGTCGGGAGGAGCTTCATACAAACACAGGCTTGCACTACCGCTAGGAAGGAAAAGTGACCAGGCCAGGTGACAACAGAGGAGAGAAACCCCAGGGCAGAGCCCACACGGCCATCCGCTGAGACAGATGCTTGGCGTCCCTGCTGCCATTCACGGGAGGAACCGTGCCCGCTCGTACCGCGTGACCCCGCAGGGCCTGCCGGCGTGCCTACAGCCTCCCTTGCATTCCGTCCCCAATCCTGCTGACCGCAGAAGGGCGTGAGGGGACTGAGGTGGACAGAACTCAGGAGACTCTTCAGGTGACCGCACGTGGAGGGACGGCCGTGTCCCATGAGGGTGTGTGTGGCACGGCTGTAAGACAGCTGAGTCTGGGTGGGGCGTCTATTTTTTATTTTTTTAAAGACTTACTTTGTTGTTTGAAAGAAGGTGTGAGGCAAGCGCTCAGCGGCTGAGCCCCCCTGGCGTCCGCTGGGGTGGCTGTTACCTGTGATCTAGTTGAGGTGTAATTTTTCTTCCCTAGAACATCTCCCAATCAGACGCACAAAATCACGGACGTTGTAAGTAATGCGCATCGGTCCTGTTGTGCTGCTGTAACACGTATCATGGACCAAAATGCTTATAATCAGACCTGTATTTCTCACGGTGCGGGAGGCTCCAGGTGCCAGCGCGGTCAGGTTCTGGGGAGGGCGCTCCTCCGGGTTCATAGCTGGCATCTTCGGGCCGTGGCCCGTGGTCATTGGAGCCAGCTAGCTGTGTGGGTTCTGTTTTCTTTTTCAAAGCACGAATCTCACTCATGAGAGCCCCCACCCCCGCCTCCACATGGCCTAAGCACCTCCCAAATACCACCACCTTTGGGGGTCAGGATTTCTAGCCTTGAGTCTCGCAACCGTTCAGGTCTGTGAACGCGTGGTGCCTGGTGAGCCCAGACACGCTGCTGTCCCCTGAGCTTCCCCGGCAGCTCCGGATGGCCGCTGCCCAGCGTTGGGGACCAGGGGTCACCAAGGTGAGCTGGAGGATCAGGTGTCGCTTCAGTGTCTGGGGCTGACCCTTTCCAAATGTGTACTTAACTACAGTCCAGGTTTTCTACTCTGCATCTAGCCTTATCAAGAGCTTTGCCACCTCCTTGTGATCTTGGATTCATAAATGTTTGATAATTGTGTAGGTCACTTACATAGTCTATGCGATATGTTCTTGAACCATTCAAAGTTTATTGGTTTTGTTAAATTGATGAAGAAAACTGTATATGGTCTGTGTATGTCTGTGTTTATAATAAAGAAAAGATTTGTCCTTAGAGCATACAGTTTTTTAAAAATCCCTTGTGGTAGATTAACTTTAGGAAAGCTTTAACTGATATTTGGGAATATCCTGGAGTATTCACACTAGGAACTAGTAAACATATTTTATCCTAAGTGTCACTAAATTAAATAGTATTGAATGATCGATATGCAAGATTTGTAGACTGTCAATTTGATACCAAATACCAAGATATTTCCTGTTTTTCTATTTTGCTTTCCATCAAACCCATTTGAAACAGGAATGCACACAGTGAATGTGTCCAATTTAACCTGCTCTAAAATGCTATTTAAGGAGCTCTGGGCATGAGAGTCAATGCCAGCAATGCCAGGTCTGCTGAGTCCTCCTGTGGGCTCTGTCTATTGCAGCGGCGCGTGCAGAGCATCTCAGAGGTGTCCCTAGAATTTGCTGGGGAGCTGAGCTTTCCGTATGAATACATGTCTCAAAAAGTTCGCGTTTCATTGATAGTGTGACTGATACGGAAATGAAAGTTGAAAACAGAGCTTCAGACCTTTGGAGGCATTGTTCCATGAACTTCCAGCAAGCATCGTTGTTGTTGAGAAGTCTGCTGTCGAGATTATTCCTGTTTCTTTTGTAGGCAGACGTATTTTTCAGTTTTTAATAGTAGTTGCTATCTTTTTCTTTTTTATTAGTGTTCTGATTTTAAAATGATGGCTTTTGTAGCTTATAAAAATTATTGTGGTTGTAAACCTTAAGATATTTTTTCTTCAATTTGGGAGAATTGGCTCTCGTTACGTTGTTTCTTCTTTCTGCTTTTTTCTTCCTGCAACACTTATTAGTTGGAAATTAGAGCAATTTTATATCATTCCTCTATCTTGCCTTATTATTGTTTTCTCTGACAAATAAATTTTTTGTGAAAAAAACCCTTAATTTTACATTCTAACTCATTGCTTTAAAAAATTCAGTGACTACTATTTTTAACTTTCTAGAAATTCTTTGTGCCCTTTGTTCTTTATTTACCCTAGCCTGTGCTTGTTGTATGGGTGCAAGACCTTGTGACTGTTGATTAGTGTCTATATCTCATTGAGCAATAAGAGAATGGGGATGTGTATACTTTTCTGGACTCCTGGTTGATGCTTCTCTTGTTTATTATTCTCTGCATTGCTGTGCAGGGTTTCCCCCGGCGGTTGTGTTTGCTATATTGAATTGAAACATTATCTGTCTCACAGTTCTGGATTCTGCCCTCACACATTAGAGCAGCATGTAGCAGAACTCACAGTAGCTCACAAGTGTGTTCTATGTAATTGCATGAGAGGTCAGTTACTGGAAGACCCCAGGTCGAATGTTAAGGGCGTATTTGGGGTCCCTAATACCTGCCCGGTTGCCTAGTTCTCCGCAGGCTGCTCATTTTCGTTGTTTAGAGCCCCGTCCTCAGTTGTTAGTAGCTAGTGCCTGGCTGCTAGGTCCAGGCATTCTGCTCCTAGAGACAGATGTTGGTCTGAAAACAACCTTTTGCTTTTGAGCCCAAGGGCCACGCTTGCCGCCTACCACCCACGTTGTCCCTAAGCCAAGCAGAGCTCCTTCTGTGGCTCATTCACTCATCACACACTTGCTGAGCTCTGGCTTTTTCATGATTTTCCAGCCACCACTTTTTGACCCGCTTTTTGTTTTCCAGAAATCTGTTGAAATCCCGTATTTGCTGTTGTTGTCTCGCTATGTCTTTTCATCGTTGAGCATTCATAGAAAAATTAATTCCCTTACAGAAAGGAGAAAGGTACACATGCCACCATTTCGAATTGCAAACTCCCAAGTATTCTTTTTTTATCATCTCTTCATTTATGCAGTATTGTTACTGTTGTTGACTTGCAATTAGGAGTGAAAGCAAATCCAAGATTATGTCAGGAAGCTGCGCGTGTTTACTTTGGAAGGATCTATCTGCACAGCCAAACTGGAGGCCTGCTTATCACATTGAACCCCCAAAGTGGGCGATGCTAGGTCAGTTTTGGTCAAGGGCTTCAGCTTGGGAGACCAGCTCAGGACGTGCGTGCAGAGTCCTCAGAAGGGGGCAGAGGAGAATCTTGCTCTTCTTATCTCACCGCATATTGATCTGAGCATTGGGGTTCTTGTGGGAGATAACTGGGCTCCGTGTGTAGTGTGACCTCGTGACTCAGATGAGAAGGGGGAATCCAGCCTACTTCCTGCCTGACCCCTGTCGTGTGGGATGTGGGGGGAAAGGATGTCCTTCTCCTTCTCTAAAAAGTTTCAAGACAGACTGGGTGCTAAGAGGGCTTGGTCATTTCTCCTGTATCCTGCGGCTCCTGTCCTCGTCTGAGCCTCATGCTGTCGCCTCATTTCTCAGCCCTGCGTGTCTCTAGTCTTCATGTTTAGTGTGTGTAATCCTGGGCTGTCACCTCTTATGGATGGACCCAGTTGAACAGCCCAGACAAGAGGGTGGAAATGTCTTCCCCTCCTAAGAGTTTCCCTGTTTTCCCTCAGGACTGGTCATTTTTATTTCCTCCTGTTTCTCTCACACAGAGGGTAGACAGGGCAGCACCTAACTCCGTGAGGGGCAGGGTCCCTGCTTCTGAAGGGGCTGATTGCATCTGGAGGTCTGATGCTCACTATTTCTCGTTGGGTCGCGTCAGGCCTCTCTGCCTCCCGCCTCCCTGCCTCCCGCCTCCCTCCCTGCATCTCCTCGGAGATCAAACCTCAGCATACGAGTCGCCACGGAGTTTCAGCTGATGCGCAGGAATGCAATATGTGAAACGGGTTTGTCATCAGGAGCCAATGGCTGGCCCCAGGGGCCTCCCTCAGCATCTGTCAGATGGACGATGTCAGGTGATTGATAACTGGGTGCATCCTCAAGTCGCTGAGCGTGACTCGCTGCTACCACACTGGCGGTGCTGGGTCCAGAGTCTTTGTCATTTGAGGGACATGGCTTTGATTTTCTGGAATCTTATCAGGATAATTAACTTATTTATAAAACAATGAAAACCTCAGAGATACTGCAAATCCTAAAGTGTGACAGTTTGATGGGAGGGTTTAGGGTATCTGTCCGCTCTGTAGATGAAAATTTAATAACTGCTACAATTCTTTCAAAAGTTGCACATCCTTGTCATCTTTTAATTATATAATGAAAATAAAAATGTATAAATGTTTTGCCATAAATTAATTGAAAACTGTGAAGTTGCTGGGTCAGCAAGAAAACTATAGAGCCTCCATGTTAGTGAGATGAATTATGCCAATGACAACAATGCTGGACATGAGGAACAATTATGTGCCAAGTCACACTGAGAGGTTCCCAGTCTTTGAGTCATGTAGGAAAATACTGCAATATTTACTTTTAACATGGACAACGTATTATCTCTGAAAAGATCATAAAATGAGAAAGTCCACAAATCCCTAATTGTTTAAAACTAAAAATAAATGTATTCAAGCACATGGAAATGAAGTTATCTGGCAGTAAGCTAAAATCAGATCAGAGGGCAGGTAAATGGAACTTCGAAGGACCGTTAGCTTTGAGAACCATGTTTGTAACAGTGATTTCCTGTTCTTAACGTAGAACACGTCCATCACAGGAAGCTATAAGCCATTTACCAAGGTGACCAGCGACTATAGACCAACTGAATCCGCAAGTGGAACGTGGGTGCATGAGTTCTGCAATGGAGGACGGGAGGGTGTGGACTTGCATCCGCGCCGAGCTTGTTGAGTGGGAAATGGTGTTACGGCTTGGACGCGGGTCAAGCCATCTGCCTCATCATCTGCTTTCCTGGGTCTGAAATTCAGGCAAAATGAGGGAAGGCCCGTACAAAGGTAAGAGGTAGAAGTTTCAGCCGATGTGGGGGGAAGGCAGGTGGGGACAGTGTGACCTCAATGCAGATCTCAAAATTCGCCTCAGAGCTCATGAGACCGGCCTTCGAGCCTTTATGACATCTTCAGCAACTCTTGGATTGAGAGGGCTTTTACCTGCACAGGGTGTCTTCGAGGGACCCACCTGTTCTACAGAGTCCCTGGCAAGAGGCGGGACTTGGGTGCTGCCCTCCCGTCAGGGGAAAGTCACCCTGAGCAAGGAGTCTCACTCCCTTGTTGGTCCTCTTTATGACTTCTGGCCCTAAGTCTAGCAGCATTGTCTCCTGGGTCCCTGAGAGGATGGACCAGGGTGTCATGCCAGAAGCGGCCCCTCTGTAGGAAAAGAAGGTCCCTAAAGACCTCCCGCCCGCAGGGCCCTCAGCGGACAGGGGCCTGCCTGTGTTCCTGGAGAAAAGAAGGGAAGACGTGTCTAACAGAGGAGCGCTACTTGACTCAAGTCCGTGCGGGTCTGAGGAGCCCACACCCGGAGGGTCTGGAGCCCACGTTGCACGTGTCCTGAGCAGTGGAGGCCTCTGACACGCAACGCGAGGTAGGCCTGTGTTCTGCTGATGGGAACAGACCACCCCTGGATGGCCCACGCAGACCCTCTCTCTCGTTACTCTTGCCGGGCCGACTCCGTTAGACGCTCTGTCTATCTGGTGTCTCCATCAGACAGACCCCAGGCCAGGGATGCGAGCTCACCACTGCCAGGCGTGACATTGTCCCCTACAGCCAGGGACACCTGCCCACGCTGGCTCCCGGATGCATGCGTGTTTGCCCGCATCCTCTTTTGGTTGAGCTCCATGGTCTACACCCATCTTTGTGCCCAATGGCCTTGCCTTGCTCCCTGTCATGGGGTGGGCTTCGTTGCTCTGCCCGAGAATTGGCTGGGGCTGAGGTTCCACAGTCTGACAGCGGAGGGGAATTCTTCCACACAAACACGCTCAGCAGCATATTCGCCTCGAAAGAGGGGATTCGCAGTATCTCAGCGGCGATGACCTGCATGGCTCGTCTAAACGCGACTGCCTCGACCCCAGCTCTCCGGCAGCCGGCAGCCCGCTGGGTCACTGCTCCCATTCGCTCGGAGCACTGGGGCCTGATTCCGGTTGAGCGGCTGCTCCGTGGTGGGGTTTGGCTTTGATCACACAGGTTCACAAATAGAGTTGAAGGTTAAGATGAGGACTAGAAGGGGCTCTGGAGGTTGACTTGGAATGAGAGTGCTTGGCAACCTGGCCAGTGATGTGTGGGGAGACGGTCAGGTTTGCGTGGCCACTTCCACGGGGCTTCCCCAGTTTTACTCACGAGGGTGTGTTTGTGCTGCTGACCTTTGAAACACATTGTGGTTCCAAGAATTAGGCCTTCACATTGGAGTCTTGTTACTTATTCTTAAAAAACAGGTCGGGAAGCCGGGAGGGCTCAGTGGGTTAAGCGCTCACTTTGCAGCGCTGGGGACCGAGGATCGAATCCCGGCCCCGGCCCGTGCGGACCCACATGCTGAACTGGGAGCTCCCCCAGTTCAGTTCTCTCTCTGTCTCTGTATCTCTCTCCCTCTCTCTCTCTCCTCTGTCAGAATAAATAAATAAATAAAGTATATATTAAAAAACAGGTCATTAGATGAATAGATGCTCACAAGCCCCTATCAAGACTTTTTCCTATGTGACTTCAATTTATTGTGTTTTAATGTAGCCGATCATAGGAAGTATAACGAATTGAAAGAAGCATCCTGTGTGCCCAGCATTGAGCCAGGCCCTTGGGCTGTGAGGGTGAATGAATGAGAGTGTGTAACCCCTGGAGGGTGAGCACCAAAGGGGACATGTGAGCGCCACCTGGGCGTGCTCTCTGAGTGGGGACGAAGCTCTCCCAGAGAGAGCTCCTAGATCTTTGTGAACATCTTCAGCGCAGAAGAATGTTTTGCGCTGTAAGAATGTAGAACCGTCTTCTCGATTCCTCCTTTCTTACAGAGTCATGTCATAATAATAAAAAACGCAATTGAACACAGTTTTTGTAGAACTTCGCCTCTCTATTTTGTCTGTCCAGCACCTTTTTTCTTCCAGTTATAAGGTCAGAGCCCACCCTTTGGGGGAACCCCCCACCCGTCCCTCTTCCTTCCAGCCTCCGTCCTGCCACACACCTTCCCAGCTTTTGCTTTGAGGAGGAGCCGCCACCTCCTTCCAAGACCACCGGAGTGACCTGCTTGCCGGTCCACGCATACCTGCGGTTGGGTTTGTTCTTCACTGTTGCTCTCCAGTAGACTGTGAGCCTCTTCGCACAGAGACCATCTCTGTCCTGTTCATGTCCCTCCCCCTGGGATATACCTGCTCTCTTGGAGGGCTCAGTCCATGTTTACTGGATTGAATGGCTGAATTGACTTCTTGATTGAATGAGTGAAAGTGGCCCAGAGGAAGCCTTCTCTGGAGCTTTTCTGGAAACCTCAGCGTGACAGGCGGTCATGGTGGCCTCACCCTCCTCACCCACACGCCTTGAAGGAAAGAAGACAGTGGACAGAGACAGGAGCTGGGCTGGGAGACGGTGGGTAGGGGCAGGGGTGGGGTTATCTGCCTCCAGCCACCTGCAGTTCCAGCAATACCGCTTCTCTTATCAGTAACAGGAGCCAGAAGGCTCCCCATTTGGACTTACAGCCTCTTGCCACATGTAACCAAGAAAACCTGATGTGCAACCTACTAAGTCAGGAACCAAAAGTGCCAGCTTATAGTGGCACATGCTCCAACTTCCTTCTTATCTCTAGAGCAAAGATAATTCCCACTTTCTTGAAGACTGTTTATAAAAGACCCAATTAGACCACGTGGGTACAAAGACTGGCTGCTGCAGTCTTCTGCGAGTGTGGGTCACTGTGCCTCCTCTCTTCCCTCCTCGCCCTGATGCATTGGGTCCCCACCCTCTGCGACCTGTCACTGTGCGTGTGCACGAGTGTGCGGGTGTGTTCCTGTGTGGGGCAGGCTGTGCACTTCGGCCTCTCAGGGCTGCGGGCTCCAGGGGGCACCCGCCCTTACAGGCCCAGCTGGGCCCTGTTTCGATGTGGGGTCCCCTCTGTCCGCCCGTGGATCTGTGCCTCTGAGATGCAGTTTACAGTCAAGCGTCCTAGTCTGTGCATCCGGCCTGCGCTCGGCTTGGCGGCCCCGAGGTTTGGAAAGCTGCAGCCTCGCGGTGCACGCACACGGCACAGCGCATCCTCCTTCTCGTCACAACCCGAAGACTAACCGGCCGAGCCGACGCGCTCCCCGGGAGGCCAGGCCGGCGCCTGGGCGTGAACTGCGTGCAATACTCACTGCTGCCCTGCATTTGTTCTTTGTACAATAACTAATATGTCGACTATGATCGCACTTGGAAATCACTTGCACTTAAATTGTATTAGAGGCCCAGCACCCGAGGAGCTACAAGCACTTCATCAGCAGACCGAGCACGCCACGCGTGGACAGGGGCCCTTTCTAAATGAGTCACATGGGCACGTGTGACACGCCCCTCCGCTGAAGGTGAGGTCTGGTGATGAGAACAATGGGAGCATACACTTATTAAACGGAAAATTCAAGTCTGGCACAGTGGAGAAGAGTAGAACTTGTTGACTATAATAATAATTCTCCTACCCATAAAACCCACCCCCGGTGGATCCCACGTCGCAGTGCTGCCGCCTGGGGACGGGCTCGGTGGCGAGGCGGGATCCTGACACAGGTGTGCTCCACTCGTCACTGTCCTCACCTCCATGGACTCACCTCGCAGCCTGACATGGTCCACTTCCGGGCTGGGTGTGGCTGCTCCAGGCTGGCGTTTGGGCACCAATGAGCCTAGAGGGGCAGCCAGCTCCCCGGTGTCCTCATCGCCGTGGTCTTCACAGGGGGTCTCTGTAGGTTCTCTGCAGGATCTCCACGGTGTCTCATGGGGTCTCTGCGGGGTCTCCATGGGAGTCTCCATGGGGTCTCACAGGGTCTCTGCAGGGTCTCTGCAGGGTCTCCATGGGGGTCTCCATGGTCTACATGGGGTCTCACAGGGTCTCTGCAGGGTCTCTGTGGGGTCTCCATGAGGTCTCTATGGTCTTCACAGGGGGTCTCTGTAGGGTCTCTGCAGGATCTCCACGGTGTCTCACGGGGTCTCTGTGGGGTCTCACGGGGTCTCTGCAGGGTCTCCATGGAGGTCTCCATGGTCTCCATGGGGTCTCACAGGGTCTCTGCATGGTCTCTGTGGGGTCTCCATGAGGTCTCTATGGTCTTCACAGGGGGTCTCTGTAGGGTCTCTGTAGGATCTCCACGGGGTCTCATGGGGTCTCCATGGTCTCCATGGGGTCTCCGAGGGGTCTCGATGGTGCACATGGCCCAGCCCAAGTCTTCACAGGGTCTCCGCAGGGGACTGGCGGGAAGTGGTGTCTTGAGCTTGGGGTCACTCCCAGCCTGTGGGGCCCTTGGTGCCATGTGGCCCTCCCAGTGGCAACAGCTCAGCCTCTGTCCCCCTTGTCAGCCCTGTCATTTGACCACTGGGAGCCTGAGGCCCACAGGAGTAGCAACACCACCTCCTGTCCCCGGGAAGCTAGTGGCTCGGCCTCACCCCACCCTCCCGCCCTGAGCCCTCTGTCGGCCACCTGTCAGCTTTGCACCCCGCAAACGCCGCTGGGGGTTGGTGGGCCCAGGGCCCTTCCCATCCTCTGCAGAAACATGGGGGTTCGGCAGAAAGTGGGGGCCTGTGAATGGGAAGACAGGGTGCTCGTCCCCGCTCAGCGGTGTGATGGTGAGCAGTGTGTCCCCTCCAATGGGACTCAGGAGCAGAGTGTGGGTTTGATAGACGTGGGAACGCTGCTTCATAGGAGTCTCGACTGCTTGAATGTTGGAGGACAGCTCTTGTCTGAGTGGCTTTTCTCCCAAATCACTCTGTTGTTGCGAAGGAGGGCGTTCACCCCAAACCGTGGGAGCCAGGTGTCCTCGGCTGGGCTTCGGGGCTCAGCGGGCCACCCAGCTCTGTCCCTGGGTGACCGAAGTCATTCTCAGCAGCACGGGCGTTGCAGGGTGGGCCCCGTGGGGCGAGCAGGGCCTGGCCCCGTAGCTGTCCCCTCACAGGCATCTCTGCAGGGACCGAGAGCCTGAACTTTCTTCTTCCCCCTTCTTCTGAGTCCTAGAACTCGTGGGAGATGACTGAATTCATCGCCCATGTCCGCTTCTGGCCCCTGCCGGGTCCCTGGGTAGGAGCTTCAGTGAGAAAACCACGGCCCTGGTGACATGTGAGGCCGAGTCAAGAGAAAGAGCAGAGCCTCCTGGAATCTTTTCCTCGGTCCATCTGGGCAGGGTCAGTCGCAGTGACCTCTGTCTGCCTCGCCCCCAAAGGCTAAGGCACGGTGGCTGGGGCTGGCACAGGCAGCAGGGCCTGCCTCGGGGTCGCCAGCCCCTCAGCTGCGTTCGGAGACCTTTCCGGAACGGGGAGCCAGCCCCTCATTCTCTCGGCTGGTCTAGGTCACATGAGCGGGGCCGCCGCTCTCGTGTTTGTGGCGTCCAGGGCCAACACGAGCCCACTTGAACTTGGATGAGCACTGAGACGCTCCAGCCCGTCCATAGTTTTCGAGAGCGGTGCCAAGGTGCGCTCAGCGGGTAAGGGCTCGGGCCCTGGCGCGTCTGCGGAGCAGCTGGGCTCCCGGCCTGGAACCCTGCGTGTCCCTCGCTCCCAGGGCTCCCGCACGGCACTCACTTAGTACAACGGAGTGTTTTCAACGGTGCATGTGGGGGAGGGCCTGGAAACACAGCTCGAAATAGCTCTTCTCAAGAAACCACCCTGAAGCCGGCTCTCCTGGTTTGAGTTAAAAAAAAGAGTCACGGTTTGCACTTTTCTCTAAACATGAGGGCGCTGGTGGATAACAAAGACGTGTCCCTGGAAAGGTTGAAGAGCGACCCCTTGTTGTCCCCCACTGCAGGCTGGGCAAGGTGGGTGTGGGAGTGGGCGCCAGTCTCCAGCGGGCGGCCGGGGGTGGCCCAGCGGGGCTGGACAAGGGATCCGTGTGCACACACGTGGTCTGAGCCGGGCACTCTCATTCACGCTCACGCGTCTGAGGATTGGGGCCCTTTGCCTGCAGGGGCCGCCAACCCCCCTCTTCCACATCCTTCCCAGCTCACCCCACGTCATCTGCTTGATGGACACGCTCTTCCCCACTCTGCCCAGATGTCCCTCCTCCCAGAGTCATTCCTCAGCCCCTCTGCCCCGCGCGTAAGGGGACCAAACTCAACGGGCCCGAAAGCACCCCCAGGATCGCTTCTTCCACCCTCGACGGTGACTGTGAGCTCTTCAGGCAGAGACGGCGTCTTGTTCGTCTTTGAGTCCCCAAGCCTGGAGGTGGGTGGGCACAGGGTGAGACTCACTCTGCACTTGTCCAGCGGTGGGTGCCATTTGCTTTTCAGGGGGGCTCCTGCGTTCTGTGGGTGCTGGGGAGGCAGGCTCGCTGGGCAGTGCTTTCTGACGAGTGGCCCCGGGAACAGCTCCCTGCGTCGGGCTGCCATGTCTGGATGGCACCAGGGGGTCCTTTAGTTCCCACCACCTGGCACAGGGAGGGACTGTCCTCACTGGACTCCTCAGGAAGGCCACCGTGCCTTCCACAGCTCAGTTCTTGTGGCCAGAATTTTCATCTGGAGAAAAAAAATATTTTTTTTTTCTTTGAAAACAAGGACAAGAGCGAGTTGTCCTGATGCCATTTTTCCCCCCTTGGTCAAACTGTGCAGAAAAAGAGAAAAGAAAAAAGAAAAAAAAGAAAGAAAGAAAAAAAACCCCAAAACCCCAATGGAACTCACAATGGAGCCACTTCCATTTCAGATCAGTTCCTCCTCTAACATGGTCTATTTATTTTTATTGGTTTGTTTCTCATTAAATCCTTCAATTACTCTGCAGTGTAAAATGGTGAGATTATTGGCATCTGCCTCCTTCATCATGTATCTGAGTTTGCTTATTACACTTGCAGAAAATGCCTGAGTGGTATTTGGTTCTGTTGTGGATTGAGACAGAGTTAATAAATATTATTTGGTGTTTGTTTGTTGTTTTTTTTTTCTTTCTTTCCCTGAGAAGCTCTGCTTTTCTTGATTGTTTTTACAGTTGGATTGGGAATATTGATTTATTCGCCCCTGTTACAATAATTGTATACACGGAACAAAAAACGTGAAGGTAACATTTCATCAGCTCCGGCAGATTAATTAGTTGTAGTAGATTAGGCACAGTGTTACAGGGAAGATTTGCATTTCGAGGAAGAAAAAGTTTCTTCTTCTTTTTTTAATCTTAAAAAAGCCAAGAGGATTTAATAGAGATGTTTCACCCTAAGCTGCTTCACTCATTAGTTGGGATTTCCAGATGAGCCTAAAGCATACGCAGGAATAGTGACCCTGCCTCCCAGAAGAAAGCATTCTATTCGATGACATGACAGGTAGGGTGGGGGTGGGGGTCTATGTGAAACCAAGGGGGCACAGCGGCCCCGTCCTGAAGTAGAAATTTAAGAAAATCATGAGAATTTGAGAATGCAGAGCTTGAACCAAAGTTTCATCACTGGATTTCCTGAGGGCTCCGAGGTGCAGGAAATACTAGGACCCTTTGTATTTTTACCACCAAACCGAAGCTGACCGTACGTGTCATTTTAAATGGGACAGTACCGTTGTTTTCATATTTTCTGACTGTCCTGTTGTTTTAATATAAATGTCAATTTTGTGCCATTTTTAATTTTTTGTAAAAAACTGAATGCGGGTCGTTTATTTATCATAGGCTCTATGCTAATCAACGATGCAGTAAAACTACTAGTGTGACACAAGAGGAGGTTCTAGTGACTTTGTCCAGGCAGGGCCAGGCTTCCTGAACTAGCGGTGACCAGACGCCACCACCCTGCTTGTCTGCGGTGGCGGGGAATTCAGGAGGGGTCGCTGAGCCCTGTTCAGCGTGTGGAGCTGGCGGGTCCTGATGCACATGAGCTCCTGAACCGGCTCACCTGGCCGTTTGCTTCCATCAGGTTAGGAGTGTGGGAGGCGGTGACTGCGAGTCTTGCTGTTCTCTCTACCGTCATTCCGCCCGTAGAGATTCGTTCTGTCCCATATTCAGTTTGATTCCAACTTTTCAGACTCGTGTGTCAGTTCAGCAGACTGTTAGCTGTTCTCTGACAGCGGAACTCTCCGGCGGGACACGAGCACACGCCGGCTTGTGCTAGCTGCCGGGTGTTCATTCCTGTTGGTTTTCTTTTTGGTGGATGTTGGTGATTGTTTGCAGTCTGGCCGCTGCTGTCCTGCATTAGAGTGTTCCATGGGGTGCGCCAGGCAGATATTTTATGGCTCATAGGATATTTGATAAGTATTTCATTGATATGTGTATTACTTATAGTGCTTCTTGTGTTTTCTATGCGCCAAATCAGCGTTATTCATTTGCACTCTTTTCCATCTTCTTTTGCAGTGAGTTTAGATTGTTTTTTAGGTCTCTTATAGCCAGAAAAGCTAGATTAAGTGTTGCGACAATGAGGGCTATGTTAGTTGTGTAACAAAATTGTGTCGTGGAGTGAGTTTTATATAAGGTGCTGGAAGACTGACATTTGCTGCGTAAGGTTACCTCATTGGAGCTATACTTTCAGTCTGATCATTTACCTAAATTTTTGTATGAGTTTGGTCACCGAAGAATAATTTCAGCTCAATATGTTCATGTAGTAAAACTTTTACTGTCTTTCTTTCTCGTGAACACGGAATATTACACAACCCCGTCCGTTCCTGTCATCCCAACATCCCGTGTGGGTGAGAAGCGCCGCTGGCCCTGACCTTGGTCCCCTCTCTGGGCTCCTCTCTCGGGGACTCAGGGGCTGGGTAAGCCTGCGGGAAGGGCCCTCATAGCCTTGTGCTTCCACCACGTTCTCCATAGGCAGTTTGTGGACACGGTCTCTCTGGTCAGTTGGTCTTCCCATGAGACCACGGCGGTGGCTCTGGCCAGGTGGCTCCTTTGGTTGTCATTAGCACCCAGCTCCTGGCTCTGAGGATTGTGTGTGTGTGTGTGTGGGGGGGGGGGTGCCCTGGTATCAGAGCTGCAGCCCCCAGGCCTGATGTGTTTGGTTTTCATCAGAAAGTTCTACACATGTCAGAGCCTAACGTTTTTGGATTCAGAGCTTTCTTCTGGACAATGGGATGAGGAATGCTTAGATATCTTCCCAATTTTTTGGACGAGATGGGCAGACACGGATGAAAGCATTCCTGGGTGACGTGATAAGTCACCTGCATCCCCCTTCCGCCTTGCTGCCAAGCCCAATAAAATAATTCCAGACCTGTCCCAGATGATGCCACAGGGCGTCACACGGCTGCCGCTAGGACACGCCTAGAGTCAGTGTGGTTCTGCGTCATGGCCTGGTCCCTGGGGGTGGTGTTCTCTCATCCCGGCTCGGGCGCAAGGCCCCGCCGGTGCCATGAGGAAGGGTGGGGGACCCTCTAGCTGTCGCTGCCTGTGACACTGTGGCGGGAAGGGCAGGATCCCCCGAGTTCACAGGCCGGGCCTGCAGCCTGCCTCTGCCTCTGCCTGACTCACGCTAGCGTTTGCATGCTTTTGGCCTCATCGTAGTTTTCTCATGAGTCAGGTGGGAGGAAACTGGCGCTCACTTCTGCTCAGGAAACGTGTGTCCGCCTGTCGCTCAGAGGCTCCTGGGCCAGCAGGACCCGCAGAAGCAGCCCCTGGCCTTGCCGCATCCAGGACCCCGTAGCCCCCGGGCAGGGAGGCACCGCAGGGGGTAGCCGCCACCCTGAGGCGCCTCAGTTTAGAGGCGCACAGCCTGGCCCAGGCTCCCTGCCCTCTCCCCAAGATTGGCCCCCACGCGAGTGACTCCGAGAAGCCACTGTGTCCCCAGGGCTGAGCTTGTCCTCGCTGCTTCCCTGTTGATGGATGTGGCCCGACTCAGTCCCTTGTTGGCAGCCCCCTTCCCAGCGTGCTTTGGGGCACTTGTGTGTCATGAAGGGAGAGAAGGAGGGGCCTTGGTAGACGAGGGGCAGCCCCTCCATCGCTTCTCAGCTTCACGGAGGAGCTGGAGTACCCGGGGCTGTCCCAAGGTCCGGGGTCGGGGGTCGGGGGGCACGTGCAGGAAGGAGGGACCGAGGCAAAACCAGGTGGAGCCATTCGCCCAGGTGACTGGGAGGGAGGCAGGCCGGGGCTGGAAACAAGGAGAACCCAGCTGGGCCAGTGCGGTTTTCAGCACTTGCTCCAAAGGGCCCACTCCAGAAAGACTGACATGCCCATCTCCTGCCAGGGTTCCAGGCGTCCGTCCACGTCCGCCCCTTTCTGCCTGGCGCTCACCTCGCGTCTCTGCTGGCACGCAGCCTCTGTGGACGCGCTGGGCGCTCTGCCTCACGGAGGCCATCGATCGTCTAATGGGGACTTCGCAGCACATTTCTGATGAAGCAAAAGCCATTTCTGGCCCAGCCAGATGGGGACTGGCGGGAGGAAGCCGCAAATAAATCCTGGGAAGTGGCTCTGGCGGAATCACACTCGGCCTCTAATTGATCTGCGTTTTCAAGGAAAAGGAAATTAGCGTCCAGTGTGTGGTTTTCCTAAGGAAGCCCGCGATTCCCCACGTCGGAGCCACGGCGCTCAGGGCAGCGCTCCCGAGGTTCCTGCGGGGCCAGGGACAGAATGCTGACATGTTCCTGGAAACTAACTTTCAAGTGAACAC